>APFE031218601.1:0-26558 GCA_000404065.3 Pinus taeda
GGGTGCCCTCCAGTAGTACCGTTGAGAGTGATACAATGTCGACCTCAGGTGCCACGGGATTCCCCTCCACAGCCACCTGTGTAGATCCCTAGGAGTAGCAACTAAGGTTACCAACTCGTATCAGAAGCCAGGCAGAACAGTCGTGAGGTATGTTCAGACAAGTAGGAGAGGGGTATCTCTCTTCCCTGTCTTCGCAGACCCTCGTGCTTAACTCCCAGATCCGGAGCTTTCCTGGTCTTCCTAATGCTATTGGATTTTCACTCGCTATTCAGACTCCTACGCTTGACGTTTAAATGGCCTTGGAGAGTTAACTCTCCACTCGCCTAATCCAAGGCCCTAAAATCCTAAAACTTGTTGGTGTATCTAACTTAAAAGAAAAAATTTTAGTGAATTTTAGTTAGCGCTTGATTTTAAAATAGGTTGTTCTTTAAGTCACGGGATAACGGAAGTGAAACTAGTGGTGTTTTTTATGCAAGAGAAATTAATAAAACCCTAACTACATGCACATGCACTTGTTTTTGTTTTTCGATGAAAAGCAATTTCTACAGGGTTCAAAGGAACTTCTAATAAAACAAATTTTTCTTTTCTTTTCGTTAATTCATGCTTCACACTCACAAAAGTTAACAAAGCTATGTATGCCTAAAAAGATATGCAAATATATCCTAATGCAACAAATATATGATGATGCAAGATTCAAAACAACTCTAAAAACAAGAAATGAAAGTTGCTTGCTTATCAATTTTTATTTTGCCACTTAAAATGTCTAGATGGAATATGAGATGCTACCATTCATTTTGTCTAAGCACTAAAAACAAGTTTCAAGACAAACATAAAGCACTTTCATTCACTAAAAGGAAACCAAATGAAAGCCAAGTTAAAGAAAGCAAAACGAAGTTTTTCAAAAAGTTTTCTTCAAAGCAACAACAAAAGAGTCTTTTCAAAAATGCTCTCAACAAGACTGAAACTTTGTGATTGAAGAATAGGCAACAAACACTTTTGCAAGTTGACACCACACAATGGATGAAAAGTCAACAAACATAAATGTGTTTAAAGATGATCTTAATAATCAAAAGCAACAATGAAAGCTTTGGCAACAAAGACCAAAAAAGATTAAAAAGACAAATTTCAAGAAAGTATCAATCAACAAATTTCATGAAACAAAGAAGTGGATGGTCACAAAAAGCGGTTTTGTCAAGCAAACAAAATGTCACCAAAAGCAAGATTTAACACAAAGATTGAGACCAATCTTTCTACCCTGATGAATCAAAACAGCCAAGATTCCAACAAGAAATCTTGCGTGCTTTAGCAAAAAACGATGACGCTTGCAACAACAAAAACAAGACCAATACCCCTTACAATCAGAGAGAATTTGGAGCAAGATGCTTGCTGTAAAACAAACAACTGATACTGGAAAATGAATGTTTCAAACTGAGTCAAACCACCAGACAGACCCTCAGAGACAAAAAGATTTACAAATCTTGAAAATTGCAAGATATACGCGACTGTACTTATGTACAGATTGCGTGTATACGCGACTGATTCTAAGGAAACCTGCGTATACGCGGGTTAGATTAAAGGAACATGCGTATATACACTTCTGTAACTAAGAAAAACAGCGTATATGAAAAAATTCAAGAAAAATAAAAAACAAACTGAAGAAACTGGCAAAACTTAGAATTCAAGAACAGACCACACAACAACAGCAAGAAAACATGCAACTGAGCCCTGATTGGCTTGAAAAACACCCAAACTAGGAACAACAAGAGTGTTTTCCCCAGTGGAGTCACCAATTCTATTGAGGGAAATGTTCCCCTAGGGCTTTCTGGGTTGAAACCCTAGCAGACTGAAAGTTGTCTAAACAGAGAAACAAACATTGACACAGCCATTATGCTATTATAAGCAAATTCTATAGTAAGAGTGGCGTACCTTAGGTCCTACGTTTGAGAAGGTCCTTTAGGGTCTAAAGCCTTCTTCAAGTCCCCTTTGCTCCTTTGTCCTGCAAAACAACCAATTCCAAAGAACACAGCAGTATATGGACAAAAACTTATAAAGAAATCATCTTCATGTTATAAAGAAAGGTAGTTAGTTATGAACTTTAAACAACCATTCATATATGAATACCAACATGAATATCATCAAAATAAAGAGGATTTATATCAAGAACCAAGACGTGTTTCTTTATTATAAACAAATAGAACATAAAAAAGGAATATTTTCACGTGAGTAACCTTTCGCAGGCTCCAAGCAAAGCTTCCTTCCAGATCTGTCCAGCCTCAAGCCTTTAGCATATCTCCTTCCATGACTCACTCCATGATGTCATAAATAGTGGATGAACATCAACACACAAGGAAACAAGAGTTTCCTGTACAAGTGGGGGAAGTGTAGAAGGCACAAGGGTCTTCAGACCTGGTCAAGGGAAAAATCTCAGTATAATAACCTTTCTCTTTCTTCTCTCCTCCTTTAGGCCTTTCCCTTGAGGTCTTTTTATACCTCTCCCAAAGTAGTTTTTTAGTTGGGAGTTAGTTGGGAACAGTTGGACCACGGGCACTAACAGGTGATCAGCAGGTAAAACCCACGATCTTGGCCCAAAATTAAGGAGTTTTATATTTTTTTAAGTGTTTTAACACATATACGCGGGTTGGGTATATGTCTACCCGCGTATACACGCGTTTAACTCAGGGCAATGTCGCGTATAAGGGATAAAACACCGTTTTTAAAATTTTGGACCAGGTCTAGAAGGAGGGGTTGCCCTAGGCCATGAGTGCAGCATCACAAACCATAATAGTAATATTTGGAGCTATAACAATCCTAGTCCAGAAAAAAGAAACCCCTTGGTAACTTTATCCCATACTCGAGATGTGTTGTAAGATAGCTCGAGAAACCATTAGAGGACCCCTCACATCTATAGAAAATTGTTGATGGACAACGGGTGCCTAAAGTAGCTTTGTGAAACCTCCAAATTTTATGCAAAAAAACAGATGGTAGATGATACAATTACCACTTTCAAATTCCCTATCAGGAACCTTCTGGGACAAGCTCTAATGAAGAATATTCCTCTATCAACCCTCCCAATTTTTCATGGCATGACTAGTGAATATCGATATGCTTTTCTCTTTGAATTTCACATTTTGTACTAGAGTTATGGCTACACATCAGATGCCTAAAAACTAAAGTTCTTCATTGTTACTTTGAAGGGAGTTGCATTAAAATGATTCATGGGACTTGGTGGTGAGTCTATTTCTTCTTGGTATGGCATCAGGAAAACCTTTCTAAAAAATTATTAGGATTACTACAAAAACAGATATCAAAGGGAGGAACCTTTAGAATGTCCCAGAAGGAGGATGAGATCCTAGAAGATTATATCGATCACCTTCAATAAAATTTATATAGGTCTAGGCATTATGATTTGGATAAAGACATTTTAAATACAATCTTGATCTATGGAGTGAGGGATGGTTTTGCGGATATGTTTAACCTTATGGAAAAGGGATATATATCAAAGGATCCCTATGCTAACATAATCACGCTTTGCTTGAAGATCTTGAGAGGATAATCAAGGAGCATAACTTTAATAAGATACTCTTCTACTATTGTACAAAAATTAGCCAATGGTGGGGTAACAAGGGCAAACATCAGTAATTTATTTGAAAATTTTAAAGATAATATTATCAGCTATTTTTCTTCTTAATTAGATGTTTTGCAGGCTAAACAAAATAAAGCTAAAGTTGAAAGGGCATTGGTAATCTTTTTCTCCAACTATAAGAAGAAACATCCCCTCTGAGAGTGCCCACTCAATAATTTGGAAGTTTGTGGTATCTGTGAGTAGGGCCATTTGACAAAGGATTTCCCATCATTACAAGGACTAAAAGTAGTATTCAAGGAATTAGGTGAGGAGACTAAGTCAGCCTATTATACTAGCTCCGAAATGCCATGGAAATCCTGACTAGCGGATATAAGTTTAGACCCACCATCATCTTTCAATACTTGGACTAACATGTATAACTCTTAGCAATTTTAGCGAAAAATACAATATCCCACAATCCCATGTTAGTTTCCTAGTGCTCCTCCAATCCAGTACTCCACACCATGGCCATAATGGCCCTCTTTCCAGAGTAAAACATTCCCGTGGCCCCAAAGATGGAATGTAACCCCTTTTCTAGGATAGTTCCCTATGCCAATGTAGCTTATATAAAACAACAACAATTGCAACTCCCTTCCAATAACCACCAAGTAATCCTCCACTGTGACCCCAACTATCTATGTAACCTAACCCAAACCCAAACAACAAAGTGATGCAGTAAGTTGAAGCTCCTATATTCTCCACTTACTACATATCCCCCATCGAATATAATGATATACACTTAATATAAGGTAGAGTAGTAAATTTGGGAACTTCCCCTGTTATTATAGAACATGAAGAAGATAAATCACCTTGAGAAGAAGTTGCAATTCATGAAACACTAGAGGAACAACACACTAAAATTATTGTGATATCTAATATTGTTATTGCTATTAAAACCCATGTTGAAAATGTTGTAACAATCGATGTTGTTGTTGCTGCTAGAAAACATAATGGAATCCCTGTAGCAGTCGATGTTCCTAGTACTGTTGAAATTGATTTGAATCCACCTTATCCATAGCAGTTGGCCATAGCCAAGACCACTCCACAACCTAAGTCTGATTTCTTGAAAGTGTTTAAAAATATGTATGTTAGAATCCCATTATTGCAAGCAATTAAATATATTTTTATTTATGCAAATAAAATGAGTGAAATGTGTGTTAAAATTCCTGGAAATAAACCATGATTCTCTCCCACCGTTCATGTGGTAGGAAAATTATTAGAATGAATGTAGGGTAAAACCCTTCCTATCAAATATGAAAAACTTACGAATCCAATGGCGACTTTCCGAATTGGAAAAACAACTATCCCAAATACATTGGTTAATTGGGGAACTCCAATAAATACATTGGTTAGAGAAACCCTCAAGTTTCTTAGATTCTCCAATCTAAGGCCAACCCCCACCATGCTTGAACTAGTTGATTGATACAAAATATAACCAAAGGTAATCCTAGAGGATGTTGTCATTTTCATAGACTCTTAGGAGTATTCGGATGAATTCATGGTGTTGCATGCCAAGACTCACTTAGGAGGACACCATTTAATTATGGGTTGACCGTGGTTAACCATTTATAATGCATTCATTAGTTTTAGGTCAAGCTTTAGGAAAATTTTTAATGGAAACACCATAAAAAACCTTGTCCTCTAACCTCTTTCCAAACCAATTATGGAAAGGTCTGATGTTTGGAGGAACACTTCCTGAAATCAAGTGAATCGCATGGTCATGATCACAAATAGGTGGGAAGCCTTTGGCAGTCTCAAACACCTTGGAATGATTGTCCCATTCATGAGGTCCCCAATGATTCTCCAATGAATCTGGTTCCCAAAGGTGAACCTCATGTTGGATGTTAGCTTTTAAATTCCCTATGAAGACATCAATCCTATGCTCCTCTCGAATATTGGTTACCCTAATATTCAATTTTTGGAAGTCTTAAATGTGCTCCACCATTGAACCATTTTGTTTGAGATTTATCAATTGGCTAAAGAAGGTGTTGCTCTTTTCATATTCATAATGTGCTATCATTTTCTCCATAAAAATTTACCAGGTGACAAGTGGTTTATGAGAACAAAGTCATCTATACCATACAAACCGATTGGATTCTAAATATAAAGATGTAATACTTACCTTTTGTGAGGGTTGCACATCATGTATATCAAAATATTGCTCCATCTATAGTATCCAAGTTACCAGTTCCTTGCCATCAAACTTCCTCATATATATCTTTGGAATGTTGTGGTTCTTAAACCCCACATTGGAGTCTCTAAAATCGTAATTGATATTCCTTTTGTCTTCATCATGATTTTGATGTATTGTCTTGTCACCACTGGGACACCTTTCTTCTAGCAACTTTGCCAAACCTTCCTTTAACCCCTCTATCTTGGCATTCATCATTACTTCCATGTTTTCTTTTAACCATCATTCAAAACTCCCATGTTCCTTTTAATACCTTCCATCCCATTCTTAAAACCATCCATCTTAGCTTATGTTACTTTTTGTGACAACGAAATTTGTTGCACTTGGTCTTGTAATTTTGATATATCATGTTGCATTTCTTCATCTTCTGCACGCGCCATCATAGATATCTTGGGTTGCTTACTAGGTGTTTCCATTTTCTTTCTTCAGGTCATGAATTAATGATATTTATTCTTCACTATTCCCTTTGAATCACTTCAAACTAAATTTTCAAACAAAACATATGCAAATTTTTAAAAAATACACACCTTTTTCTTTCTTTGTAGGAACTCAATATTGAATCGATTCTACCTCTATAATTTCGGATCTCCAAGGTCTAAAATTTATTCCTGTGGTATCCCTCTAAGTCCTCTTTCCAACTCCACAAGTCTCATCGATATTGGATTCTCCAAGGAAGAGTTATGCCAAATATCCCACGATGACCTGATTATGGACTGATTCAGTGCGAAGTTGTGTGGGATGCCTCATGTCACTGTTTCAACCTTCAGCCCTAAAATTGCTACAAGAAAAACTACAGTCTATACACCTTCATCCAATTTTTACATAATTCAAATCTTATTCCTAAAACGAAAGTTATGACGATTTTCCTTAAGTCACTTATTTGAGACAGAATTTTGGAGCCAGCAAAAAACCTAAATTCCTCGGATCACATCTCTGAAAATATAGCGAGACAAGATCTGAAATTCGTACACAAATTTCAACAAGATTTTGGCTCCACGTGGCTTTAATTTCCTCTTTTGAAGTGTCGTAGAAAAAAAGTTATAGAAAAAATTCCACGATGACTTGTTTGAAGCAATGAAACCCTAGAATCCAAAGCTCTGATACCAAATGTTATGCAACCAGCTCACAAATAGATAGATTAACTACTTAAAAATTATCCTCTTCAAAGGGGAAACCTCCTTTACATTACATAAATGAAAAATTATTCGATGATTCAAATGAAAAAATCTCCTTTCTATATATAGGAGTCTAAGGGGTCACAATATAATCAGAGCTAACATAACAATAATAATGTAAGGGCGTAGCAATAACAATAGTGGGCTTCTATGGGGCACAATAATAACAATCTGGGAAGTACATGGGCACAAAAATAAAAATAAGTGGGTTACACTAACAATAACAATGAGGGAATACACTAGTATTATAGGGACCTAACACTATGAAAAACCTTTGTGGGATGAATTCAAAATAGAAGAGAATGGCACCCAACTACTCCTCGGCATTGGTAAGGATACTTGGTTCAAGGATGAGATAGAGGATGATACTATTACTATTTTTATTAGTGATCCCTTAGCTATGACTCCACTCAAATTTCACCTCCTAATCTCTGTAATGAACGAACCCGCTCAAGATAATCATGTTGACAAATTAATACCCATTTTTTCAAACCATAAGAATATCCTAATTGAGATTGAGCTCGAAAAAAACTTTGAACATCAATTCAAATCTATACCCCTTAGAAATAGAATGATTGATTCAACTACTGTGAGAGAAAAAAGAGGATTTTTCATGGGACTACAAGGATATGAAGGGAATTCCCTTTGATCTGTGTACCCACCAAGTTTACATGAAATATGATTGTCTCCCTATTCACCAATCATAGTGCTGAATGAATTTTTCCTTAAACGATGTCATCAAAGAAGAGCTCCAAAAAATATTAAATGCTAATTTCATTTATCTAGTCTCTACCAGTTAATGGGTTTTCCTGTTGATCATTGTTCCTAAAAATAGTGGTAGGGGGAGAGTGTGTGTTCATTATAGAGATCTAAATAAAGTCACCCAAAAATACCTTTTTAAATTACCTTTTATCCGTCAATTCCTCAAAAAATTATTAGGAAATATTTTTTTTTCTCATTCCTTGACAGATTTAGCGAGTGCAAATAAATCCAAATACCTATTGAGGACGAGGACAAGACCACTTTTACTTACCCCTAGGGTATGTTTACATACCAAGTCCTTCCTTTTGGACTTTGTAATGCATCTACTACTTTCCAACAAGTTGTATTGGGAATATTGTCATATTTTCTTAATGAATGTGATCAGATTTATATGGATCATCTTACGCCATATGGTGATATCTTTGATAAATCTCTAGCTGATCTTGAGATTTTTTTGAAATTTTACAAGCAAGTTGATTTATATTTAAGCACGAAAAAAATCCATATGATGATGAATGAAGGAGTTTTACTCAGCCATTATCTTTAGTCTATAGGGATACAAGTTGATCTAGAAAAAATCGAGATAATATTAGAAATTCCTCCTCCACAATCACAAAAGAAGGCTCATCAAGTGCATGCAACAATTTAAAGAAGTATTTGGGAAATTGACTCATCATACTCATCTGCATTGCCAAAAGTACTAGTTCATTAAAGTGTTGTTACAACCAACTAGAGTTCCCTTGATGCAACAAAAGATTGACACAATACAAGATGCACTAGAGTAGGCCATGAAGATCAAGGTAATGGTGGGATATCCTCATGATTATAGGATAGGCACTTCTTCCAGTGATCTTACTATTATCGGTTTACAACATCAGATTGTTGATTTAACTGAGAGATTGAAGGATATGAACACTAACATCCCTTCACATCCACATTTTTGGTGCATTATTTTTCATTTTGAAGGGCATTAAGCTACTGAGTGCTTGACATCATGGAGCGCAAGACCTTCTACTATGCCTAGGGGTCCATCGCTGCCACCACTAGGACCTATTGCAAGAGTTGCACAAGTTTCTACGAGTGTCCCTTACCAAGGGAATACCTAATACCATGCTTTTAGGAACAAACAAGGTATGTCTACTAATGAATATTGTGAAAGATGCCGCACTTATGGTCATGCACCTCAAGTTGGTCCTATTTTTCAGAAGTATTCCAATGTTTTGAATAACATGTTTTGTGAGTTTTGTGGGACTCTAACTCACCATACCAACTAGTACAGAGATTTGGATGCTCTAGCTGATCAACTTGATCATATTGCATTTCATGTCAATGAGGCTCCTCGAGGGCAAGGAAGAGGTGGCTTAATGGGAGGAAGAACAAGAGGGAGAGGTTTAGCTTAGTGTTACAATTGTGATCAAGAAGGCCATGTTTCTCATGATTGTCCATTACTAAGGAGGCCTTTGTTTTCTCATTTCTGAGTAAATACTCATGCTACTAAATATTTTCTAGAATTAATAGCTCAATGGGAAGAACACAATCAACAAAGGGGTGCTAATCTAATTAATTCATAACCAACAGAGTCTGAAACAGTTCCATGACCCATTATTAACATTATTGCTAGAGGAGGCAAGCATACTAGAGCTGACAAGGAAGTGCCTGAAGAACTTATTGTAATAAAGCTTGCATCTCCAAAGAAATCATATGACCTTATTTTGTAGAACGAATATTATAAGGATGTTGCTGAGGTTTTCAAGACGTTGCTTTGTTGTTATATTCCTCATGCATAACAACAAGGAAAGGGACAAATAAAAATCCCTTGGCCTCTGCAATAGACATTTTAGCCTATTATGGAATGGTTTAAGTTATTTCTACATATTATGAATGATGAGTAGTTGTATGGTCAGTTGCTTATAAAACTAAGAATAATTGTAAAGGATAAAGTGTTCTCAAAAGGACCCAATTCTACTAACTTTCTTGAGCGACATTCTAGACGTGTCCATGTAAACAAGAGAAGGACAAGAATTGAGTTTCATATTGATGCCCAAATCATCGAATACCAGATTAAAGACACTGCATTGGATCAAGGATCCGATTTGAATATATTACTGCAGAAAAAATGGGATGCAATAGGAAGGTCCAATTTTGTGTTCCATCCCATTTAGTTATGCATGTCCAACTAGTACTTCATTTTACCCATTGGACATTTGGAGGATGTCGAAGTTGATATCTCTAGAGTGAGGACATATGCGGATTTTGAGGTCATTGATACTATGGGTGAGAAAGATCATTATCTGGGCCTATTGGGAGTAGAATGGGAATTTTAAAATTATGCCATTATCAACCTCAAGTACGAAAATATGACCTTTGAATTATATGGTGTAATAGTTATCCAACCATTGGACCCCTATCAAGGTCCATGATTTACGGAGCCCATTGATGTTGTAGATGAGCCCACTGTTATGGATCATTTGTATCAACTAACTATGAGGAAGGAGGACTACATTAATCCTACAAAAAATGGTTCTCTTAGTTGGAGGAGAGTTTAACATACCAAAGTTGGTTTAGACGTTGCATTGGATGACTAGTAGCAAGGATATCATGAGCTACACTCTAGATGTTGCACAACTATTTTTTATGCTCAATGGATCAGTACGGAGGTAAGGGATTATTCTACTTTTAATGGCATTTGATATATTGCTCATTTCATTAAATAATTTGAATTGAATATTGAATAAATGAAAATAATTCCTTTGATGGATATTTCTTTACAAGAAAATATTGTGTGATAGTGGGGACCTCATCGCAACCAATACCATAATTGGGACTTGGTCAAGTCTGTTATGTTGTGTCGGTTCACTGCTCCTAAAAAGAGCTTAGATTTAATCCCTATATATGAGGGTTATAATAGCACTTAGAAGCATGTCCATATTTGTAGCATTGTTTGGACAAAGACTAGGTTCCCTGTCGAGATGTGGGTACATCAGTTTATTCATACATTTGGCACATTTCCACAAGCCTGGTATTTAAAAGAAGAAATGAAGAGACAGATAGTAGATGAGATGCAATTATAATTCAACTCTTTAGTGATTTTTCCTTATCATATGAGGTTGCGCAGATAGCTGAAACTTTGAAAGCAATTAAGAGGGTACTATTCCCTACTAGAAATCCCATTGTTGAATCCAACATTGATATAGGTTGCAAGAGTATATATGAATCAGGATTCCAAGAAGATTTTTTTATTTTGGTAAAAATAATAAAGAACCTGAAGAGGATGCTTTAGAGGAACTAAGACATATGTCCTTTCAGGAATCTAATTTAATGTGAAAAAGGTATTAAGGATGACCTTGTAAAAGATGCTTCGCATATGAAACCTTTGAAGGTGCCCAAGAAAAACATTGGAACTAAAGACAAAACCAAGATGGCTTCTATTGGTGATTATTGGGATGAGCAGACTACCAAGGAAATCTTTGATTTGCTAAAATAATATGAAGATTTGTTTCCTACGTTAGTTTCAGAACTCAAATTATAAAAGGAGATTTGGGAGAGATGAACATTGTTTTAAAACCTGATGCAAGACGAGTCAAGCATTGGCCATATCATATGAGTATGCAAGTCAAAGATAAGGTTAAGAAGGAAATAGATAAAATGTTGATTACAGGTCTCATATTTCTAGTTGATGAAGTTGAATGGATAAGTCCCATTTCCATTCAAGATAAGAAGGATTAAAATGATATCAAAGTCTATGTATACTATCGAAGTCTTAATAATACATGTGTTCATGATCCAGTATCAACTCCTTTCATCAATGAAGTGCTAGACAATGTTGCGGGACATGAAGCCTCTTCTTTCAAATATGGGTTTTCTAGGTATCATCAAGTCTGTATTACAAAGGAGGATAAATGGAAAACCACTTTCACCATTGAATGGGGTTCTTATGCCTATCATGTTATGTTGTTTGGCCTTAAGAATGCTCTAGTTGTCTTTTCTAGAATAGTCATTGCTGCATTCAAGGAGTATATTCGTAAATATCTTAAATTTTATATGGATGTCTGGACAATCTATATGATTTTTCAAAATCACTCTATTCTATTTCAGGTTATGTTTGATAGATGTAGACAGTTACAAATTTATTTGAATTTGAAGAAGTGTATTTTTGTTGTGTCGTTCAACACATTATTCAATCATATTGTATGGAAATATGGTGTGTGTGTGTGTGTGTGTGTATTGATCCTACTAATGTTGCAGTAATCTTGAATATGCACCACCCATAAGTGTTAAAAAATTGTGGCCTACATTGGGGCACATAGGTTATTATCGAAGATTCATCTACAACTATGCTCTAATTACTGCACCATTAAACTGGTAAAGAAGGTCAAATGCTTTATACGGACTATTGAGTGTGATGCTACTTTTGATATTCTAAAAGATAAGCTTTCAAGTGCGTTGATACTAGTCTATCCAAACTGGAACAACGAATTTCATGTGCACATTGATGCATCAGGTATTGCTTCTGGTGTCATTCTCTGATGAAGGTAATCTTGATCACCTTTTTTATTTTTCTAGTAGAAAGCTTTCCAATGCTGAAATAAATTATACAACAACTCAGTGGGAGGCTCTTGCTATGGTATATTCACTTCAAAATTTTAAACATTATTTACTTGGAGATCCTTTCAATTTATTTACTGACCACTCCACACTAAAGTGTCTTGTTAATAAGCCTATTTTAGAAGGGACAATTTGTAGATGGTTGTTATTGTTACAAGAATTTTCATTTGAAGTTTTTTTCAAGCTAGATCACACTAATGTGGGTCACGATCACCTTTCTTTATTAGAGTATGACAAAGTGGAAGGGTCAATTGATGATCAGTTGCATGATGTTAATTTGTTTAGAATTGAATTCATGTCAGAATATCTCAAAGACATTGCACTATTTTTAGCCACTGGTAAGTGTTCAAATTATTATTCCACTACACAAAAGAAGCATTTAATGGCACAAGCAAAGATTATTATTTAATTATAGGCCATTTGTACAATATGGGGCTTGACCATATCTTGCACAAATGTATCCTAAACCACAAGAGAGATGATGTCTTATGGGAATGTCATAGTGGTGTTATGGGAGGCCATGTTGGAGGAAAAACAACAAGAAGGAAAGTGTTGCAAGCAAGATTATGGTGGTTGAATCTATTCAAGGACAAAAAGGAGTTTGCTAAGAATTGCAATCTATTTCAAAGATTCGGTAGGCCTTATCAAGAAGATGAACTTCCACTACATCTAGTAAGAGCTCTTCAAGCCTTTGAAAATGTAACACCCTCCTCCCACATTTACCTAAGCTAACTAGCCTACCAGGGTAAACATGTGATGAAGAGTTACTATGATATGATTCAACTTCCCATGTATAGTTAAGGAAGTGGAATTAACAAAAAAAAATCCACATTGATCTTCCTTGGGAGCTACAAAACCCCTAGAGGCTATCCAACCACTCCAAGTGCCCAACCCTTAAGTTAACTTGTTTTTTAGATGAACTAGACCCCAAGTCACTCCCATGACAATCCATACAAGCAATTGAAACCCTCTAGTTCCTCCCACACCAAGGCTTACATGCAACTGCAATATTTTTCAAGCAATTTTGTGCCAACGACCCTGAAATCTGAGCCACTTTTTCAGGGATAGGACCTAGGCCTCTACCCTAAACTTGATGAAACACTCATACGTGATACATAACAAGAATACAAGGCCTCTAATGCAAACCTTGAACATGTACCTGACCTTACTCATCCTAACCATGAAAGGAATTTCGTCAGACACATCATGAACATGTAATGTACATGTCATAAATACTCATCTGAACATAGGGGACTCATACTTATCTAAGATTCATCAAGAAGGTATGATGCCTTCTAACGATAGCCAAAATATCATCTATTAGGTCATTAATTCATTAACATTTCATTTACTAATCAAAACATGATGAGATCCATAACTCAAGTATGCCATAAACCATGCTCATAACCAGCATATAACCAGAGAAATATCAATGATAGAACAACCATTAAAGCCACATAATAACAAGTAAATTCACACATAATACATAAGAAGAAAATAACTCTTATTAACATATGTAAATATAACCAAGTCATGGACTTCCATGTACCACGCGACCATAGATTGGGCTGAATAAATTCTTTCTTTAAGCCAATCACCCCTGTGCCATATTCTAAGCATGAATGTGGGACTCACAACAAAACCAAATAATGCTTCCTCAGGCATTACTATGTATCCTACCATTACTAGTTAAGGGATTCCTAGGCCCAAAACCCTCATCTCTACAACCAAGATTTACCATGTATCCCACCATATATTGGACAAGGGATTCCTAGGCCCAAAAAAAGAACCTACACTACATGATTTACTGCAATCCCACCATATACTAGTCAAGGGATCACTAGGCCCTAAACAATCATGGATTCCTCCAAATCTCTCCACCTAAACCATGAAAAACATCAACAACAACAAATCCTCAGTTTTGTTGAAGAACGTGATTAGTTGCATTTGTAGAAAAAGCAACTAGAAAAAATGATTGAAAATATTAGCTCCAAGTTCCAACAAATTTGTTGGAGTTTCTTGAGACTTCCTGTATAGAGCTAGTTCTTGCAAACGAGAATTTGTGTGGTACTATTGTTGAGGTATGAAATTATTTTCTTGATCCTATGGAGCAATTCCAACAGCAGATTGATCAAGAAATTGAACAGGGATCCACTCTCTGAAACACCCTCCAGCAGCTCACACAGGATTCCCAAGAGATATTTCTCAAGTGTTGGATTGGATAGGATTACTTTCTAAGTGTAATCGGCTTCTATATTCCCTACGCGAATAAAGAAAATAGTTAATGGAGAAAGCCCTTGCAACAATAGACCTAGCACAACAATAAACCTTATTTATTCAGGTTGAAGAGATCAATAAGAAAATTCATAGCTTAGAGGAGGAATCACACAAGGCCAAAACTATTCAAGGGGATATTTAGCCTCTAGCTAAAGCCCAATATATCCAACTTTGCAAGCTTAACTATGATGTTGATGCTCAATGGAAAAGTTTGTTTGCTTCACATCCCTAGAAACTTGCTTTAGAAGATACGAGCCAATTTGTTGACAAGGCTATTACTATGCTCGCTGCGTGGAAATATGTTATGGAAGACTACAATAGTTTTAAATCCCAATCTTTGCAAACAACTCATGAGTTGGGTCCTTCGTTTGAAGGAGAACCATCAGTACAAGGACAAAGTGCATTGATATCAGTTGCACAACCATAGGAAGGAACAATTACACAAACAAAGGATTAACTCGAGGGCAAGTCAATAAATTGTGGTTGGGGCCTATTGGGTCCTTCATTTTTGTGATTAATTTTGATCAATTTTCCCAGAAAAAGAGCCCATGAGTTAATCAACACAAGCATAGAAGAAAATGGTCAAACAAAAAGGAAAGCAAAAAAAAGAAAGAAGAGAGAGGATAGTGACAGAAAAGAGCAGTTACATCGAGACTCACCAAGGTCGTGAAAAAATGATCAAGTGGAAAGCGGACCAAGTAGTTAAATATTGTCAAGGTGGTTAAATCATACCAAATCAAGTGAGCACAGATAAGATCAAAGGAGCAAACCTATATGTAGCGTAGAGATGAAGCTAAAAGAAGATATAGAGAGATGGGTCAACATGGTGTCGAAGTGAAGACTGAAGTGCTTTTCTATAATTTGTTGTAATCCTACTTGTTATTATAGTGTGAAGGAGTTTTGGGGAAGATCTTGCATACTTTCCAAAAATATATAGTTTAAAGGTTCAACCTCATGTGAGATAATATAAAACAATTTGTTGCGAGGATTCATATGTTTGTGTCTATGATTAAATGATAATGTGTTGGATAGCTATTTAAAATATATATATATATATATATATATCTCCATCAAATTCTTTGTTATGTATCTATTTTCTTTTGCGTGAGAGATATTTGAATATATGTGAATGATTATGGGATTGGTGTATAATTTAATCAATGGAATAAATCCCATCACTGTCTAAATCCACCACATATCACTTGAATTTATCGACATGCCTCAGGTGATACTTTTCTCCCTTGTGGAGGAATGAAAATGTTGATGTTGTGCTAAACTACGACAGACACTTTTTCAACACCATGCGGTTGAACCCTAGGTCCATATAGTTTAAATTTTCACCAAAACTTATTAATGATAAAAAAAGACTTAATTGAATAAAAACAAGTGCAACGATTTATTCCAAACCTAGTATGCATGGATTGTCTCGCCACAGAGTAGGAAAGGTTGTGGTACCACATATCAAGAGGATGGCATAAAATTACAATTTGTATGTGTACTTCAACATGATGATAGTTGATATTAAATCAGGTTTGTTGAGTACATAATGCATCCATGAACCAAGAAGGGGATGAGCATGACTTGGCAAGGTTGAGAGCATACAATTGTTAGTTGATCTAGGTGATATCAAGAAGGACAAATCCATGGATTGGTGGGTTGAATAACAATAGGTTAGGGAAGCAAGTTGTGGATAGTTCCAATGGGAATGAGCTACGCAACAAACTGCAACTCACTAGAGAATTTTTGAGGTCCAAAATGAGCCTCAAAACAAAAATGTACAACCAAAAACAACTTTATAAGAACTAATGGGATTCAAGATGATGATGTCAAGCATGGGGGATGATTCACCATTTTTGGAGTAAAAAGGAAAAAATATTAAAAAAAATTGTATTTTCAATTTATCTCCCTATAGTTTTACTCAAATTTCAACTAGTAGCATTCACTAGATTCAGAATTTAATTCCTCATCCAAGGACTACCCATGTTTCATACTATCGATGGACACTACTACACGAAAAATGAGAAATACATGAAAAATGTTATTGCAAAAACAATTTTTATTGTATTTCTCATTTTTCATGTAGAAGGATCCATCAAAAGTATGCAACATGGGTACTCCATGGATGAGGAATTAAATTTTTCATCCAATGAGTGCTCCTAGTCGAAATTTGAGTAAAACCAATAGCGGATAAGTTGAAAATACGAGTTGAAAAAGTAGTTTTTTCTTTTTTCCCTCTAAAATTTGATGATGTAATCTAATCTTATTTTATTATTTCCACTATCATTTTATAATATTCCTTAGGAGTCCCATTTTAGACCTCAAAATTTCTTTAATGTGGGGCCTTAGGGGAAAAAGTAGGTTGAATTGTATGAATTATATCAAGAAGTATGAAGAAGATATGTTGAATTGAGAATCTTGTTGTTGTTCTTTCAACGCAACACATGGGGCATGGAAATATCATCCAAGGATGCTAAGGATTGGTATTTTGGGTGTTGACCAAGACAAAAAGATGCATAGATTGTGTTTCATCAATGTGATCATTAATGGGAAGGGGGTTCGGGAACTCATTGATATGGATGCATTGCACAACTTCTTGTGGACCAAGTAGGACAAGCAACTTTGGATTAAAGTAACTACAAGTAATGCAGTAGAGAAAGTAGTGAATTATAAGGAAAGGGAAGCAGCAAGAGTTTCCTCTTTAGTCCATAGGTAGATAGATGAATGGAGAGTTTGCGCAAACTTTATGGAACTACTTATGGATGACTTTGAATTAGGATAGGAATTTCTCAAGTGGAATAAGGTTTTTTCAATGTCATGATTGGAGAAATTGGTTATATGTGGGGAAAGATGAGGTGGTTTGTGCACACAACTCTGCAAAATCCTAATGGAGAAGTAAAACTTGTGTCTACATTGAGCATGAATAAGGTAACACAATTTTCAGGATCACATATTTATACAATAAATTTGATTGAGGAAGTTGAAGAGGATGGAATGGGGATGACTATACCACTAGATCTTACCACCCTATTGGATAACATTTTGGACAAAATGTTGGACAAGTTGTCGAAATTTCTCCCACCAAGGTGCATTTTTTACTATTGTATAAAGCCAAAACTAGGACTATAACCACTTTTGAGAGCTTCGTACCAACTCTTTGGACTCAAGATTGAAAAGTTGAAGTGACAATTGACATAGTTTATTCAAGTATAGTTTATTCAAGTATTATTCATTTTACCTTCCAGGTGGCCATATGATACTCTAGTCCTCTTCCAATAGATGAAAGACACAACAAAACTAAGGATGTGTTTGGAATACATAGCATTGAACAAGTACGTTGCGAAGAACTTATGTCAATTGCTATTTTCTATAAACTATTTTAACAAATTAGCTAAGTACAAGGTGTTTTCAAAGCTATAATTGAGACACTAATCCTATTAGGTGCATATTACAGAGGGATCTGAGGAAAAGGCAACCATGGTGTATGAGTTCATGGTGATTCCATTTGGTTTATGCAACACCCCAACAACTTTTTGCATATTAATGAACAATGTTCTTAGGCCTTCTTGAACAAGTTACTTGTAGTGTATTTTGAAAAAATCATGGTGTATAGTGAGAGTATGGAGGAGCACAAGAAACACTTAGTAATTGTCCTCAAGGCATTGGGCGAGCATCGACCATACTTCAAGAAGTCAAAGTGCATATTTGGACAAACTGAGATGCCATTTCCTAGCCATTGGATTGGACAAGTATTCATCCATAAGGACTCCACAAAGGGCAAGGAGATTGAAGAGTAGTTGGAGCCCCAAATTGTGTATTATGTAAGGGTCTTCCTACAATTGGTGAATTACCATAGGAGTTCTTTGGAGGGATAATCTAGGATTTCTACAACATTGACTGATTTGTTGAAGAAATAAATGTTGTGGAACTGGTTGGATAGAAGCCAAAATGCATTTAAGGAGTTGAAATAAAAAATTGTTTATACCCTCGTATTGAAGTTGGAATACTTTGAGCATTCATTTGAGGTAAAAAAAGATGAATCAAAATTTTCCATTGGAGGATTTTTGACACATGATGGGAACTCCATATATTTTGATAGCATGAAGTTATAGGATCGAGAGTGGAGGTAATTATTAATGAGAAGGAAATAGCCATAGTTATGCATTATATATAGGCTTATAGGAACTACTTGTTGGGAAAACCATTTTTGGTTAAGACTAACAACATTCTGACAAGGTACTTTACCACATAACACAAGTTGTCCCCCAACCAAACATGCTAACATGACTTATTGATGGAATTTGAAATGACCATTAAGTATAAGTTGGGGAAAATCAATGTAGTAGTCAATGCCTTAAGTATGATGGCACATCTTGACACACTTGAGGAGGAGGAGGTACCTACACCTGCCAAGAGTGAGATTCCTGTGATGATAGAGTTGCAAAACATTATTAAGGAGGGATTGGGGTTGATTCAACCATGAAGATCTTTATGAAGTAGGTGAAGGAAGGAAAGACAAAGAAGTTTTGGATTTCTGATGTATTCTTCTAATTTGTGAGTGCATCTATGTGCCCAAGTGAAGTATTCTCCATACGAACCTATTTAAGGAATTCCATTACTTACCTTGGGTTTCAAACCTAGGACAACACGGGGCATTGACATTATTGGAGAGAGTATACTTTTGGGAGCATATGAAGTGACACATGGAGGAGTACATCCAAATTTGTATTGATTGTCAACAAGATAGGGATGATGCCAAATTATATCCTTTGTCGATTCTAGAGAGACCATGGGTGAGTGTTTCGATGGATTTCATCACACAAATTCATGTGGCATAGGGCTATAATGTGATTATGGTCATGGTTAATCTTTTTTCCTAGTATACCAACTTCATGTGAATGAACATGCCTTAAAAAATTGAGGAGGTGGTGTAGCTAGAATATGATGAATTACTAGGGTCTTCCTTTAAGCATTGTGTCAAACAAGGACACAAGGTTCATCGAGAAGTTTTGGACATCATGATTTGAGCCTTATTAGTACAAAGTTGTTTGAAGTTCTATCCATCCTCCACAGATGGATGGATAGACATAATCCATCAATATATTATTGGAGGAATACTTGCAACATTATATATAGAATGATCAAATGAAGTTTCTATCTTTGTTGGATGTGGCATATTTCATTTATAACTTATAGAAGAGTTCAGTGACATGATATATAGTCCATTAGAGTTGGTGAATGGAAAAAAACCCATGATGCACACTTGGTGATGTAGTGTTATATAAAATGAGTCACTCAACCATGAAATTCATGATGAATTCAAAGGAGAGAATAGAGATGGATTGTGTTCATTTGACCAATGCAACTAATAGGATGAAGTAGTGGGTAGATCATCAGAGACATGGCATATCATTCAATGTGGGAGATCAAGTCTTAATCAAGTTGGCTAGATATTAGTTCAAGACACTGATAGGGAGGGATCCATCATTGGTGTGCAAGTATGAGGGATATGTGTAATTCCTCCCGTGCTCAATCTAGAGTTAACATATGTCCCTTTTAAATTTTTATTTTTTTTCACTAAATAAAAAAACAATGTTAGCTATGATAATAAATAAATAAATATAAATATTAATTAATTTTAATTAAAAGAATTATTGATCCAATAGGCACATTTTACAGCCCAGTATGAGGGCAATGCGTGATTTCATCCATGCTAAACATGGGATTGACACATGTCCCCTTTTAAATAAAAATAAAATATATTCTAAATAAAAAACAATGTCACCTATAATAAAAACAGAAATGAATATACATATTTTGTTATATTTAATTAAAGCATTATAAAACATCAATAATCCCACTCTCATTATGATCACTCGGTTCGTGGTTACTATTACAACCCAATACAAATGAGATGTGGTAAAATTATTTCCCCTTTACTCTAGGAGCCATAAATAAAATATTTCCATCTGTATCTTAAGTAATATAATTTTATATCAACTTTAGAGAGATACAATAAATTGAAAAAAAACAAAACATAACTCATATTTTCCTTATAAATATTGCAATATAAGACATAAATAAATTGTTTGAATATATTACCCCGATGGGGCTGACAGATCGCAAGATATCGGAGCATGTGGCGAGGGATCACCACCTTCCACCCTACTAGTGACTTGGGATGAGGTGCCTCTTGACAAGTGGGACACATGCAGTTATGTACATGGAGTCAACCCATTAAAGAGATCCAATTAAAGGCATTTTCATTAGATATAAGGTTCATGTACTAGATGTGAGCCTGGTGGTTTAGATGGTGGAAGTTGAGTACCTAGTGAAATTTATGTTCAAGAATGTTGGTAGAGATTGTTCTAGTGTCATTTACGAAGGTTTACTCCAAGAACCAGATTCCTTGTCTGAGAGCAAGGGAGGAGAGGGATCTCCAGGGTGGTTTGAGTCTCAAAAACTAAACTACGCTAAAGGATATGAGCATAGATGCATTAAGCATTGCGTGGATATTTACTGTGAATTTACCAAGCTATACCGCTAATTTAGGTGTGTGGGGTTTGTTCTTAGAGCTTCTCTAGGTGATTCATACCAAGTATAAGATTTCTTGTCTTGTTTCTTTTTCAACGCTGGTTGTTTTTTAGTTTATAAGTGTTTGGAATGTTGGGCATGGTGTGTTAGTGGTCTGGTTTGAATAAGGGTGTATCAATGTGGCCCCTATGGAGAATATGGGGAATTGACATTGTCTTTTTTTTTCCTCACAGATGCTTAAACCCTCCCTTGGCTGGGCGACCGATAAAGGCGGGCAAATTTTAGTCCTATTGTGGAAATTTTCTCTCAATTTTGTAGGGTGTTTGTTTGTTCTTTTAGTTCTGGAGTCTTACTTGGCTTGTTGTCCTACATTCCTGGGTCTAAAGTTGTTTTTTTTCTATGTGGACTGGTGGTTGGGATTTCTATCCTCTGGGGTCAATTGGGTGAGCAGGGACTAGGTTTGTTGTTCTGTTACCTACCTTGTTTATCCTGATGACAGTTTGTGATATTTTGTGTGGTTCATCTTGTGCGCATAGGGGATTGTGGGTAGTTGTATCATCCTGTAGGTCAAGGGTTTACACTCGTTTGCCTTGTTGGGTTAATGGGTGTATTGGTGAGGGTTTTATATGGAATTAAGTAGACTCATTTAAACATAATAACATTAATTCTCCAAGACGCAGGGTGTGCCATGGGTTGGAGATGGGAAGTGTCTAGTGTCAACAACGACAACAGGAACATGGACAAGGGGAAACAATGGATCCTTTATTTTCCTATTTCTTCCCACTGGTTGGAAATGCTACCTCAATTGATGATAGTGTTATCATACTTTAACAGTTTCACAGTTCACTAGTCCAGCTCAATTGGGCTCGGCAAGATGACCATAATGATATCATCGACTTCACGAACCACCTTCAACGCAATATGTGGGAGATGCACGATAGAATGGTGAGTCTTTGTAGAGGAAAGAGGCACATCTAGGAGTAGTTGGACTGGTTGGAAACTAGGTTGGCACACATGGAGGGTTATATCCATTGTGAGTTTAAACCCTTGCCTTCCCTAGGCTCAACTCCAAATAATCATGTCCCGGTAAATTCTAATGATACCCAATGAGTGTAGGTTACTTTTTTATGTTATTGGTCTTTTTACAATGGTTTCTGGTTAATTTCTGTAGATCGTTATTGTTTTGGAAATATACTATGTATTTGGGCATGTACTTATTGGCCAACAAATCTAGTAAGATTGAGGCCAATAGGTTTTTGAAACACACCATGAAATGATGTAATATTCTGAAGTAGTGGAAATTTTCATAAATTCTGATGATACCTTATGAGTGTTGATTTTTTTTGTTTTGTTGGTCTTTTGACAATGATTTATGGTTAATGTCTACAGATCATTGCTATTTTGGCAATATACTATATATTTGGGCATGCACCTATTAGACAACAAATCTAGTAAGAGTGAAACCAACATGTTTTCGATACACACCATGAAATGATGTAATCTTTTGAAGTAATGGAAATTTTTGATTTACAAAAAAAAAAAAAAAAAAAATATATGTGTGTTTGTGTGTGTCAGTAAAATATTTCATGCCCAAAAGAAAGTAATTAAAAAGTAAAAATAATTGAGTTACTTTCTAATAAAGCAGGGAGATGTGTAATTCCATTCAATTCTTAGGAAGAAAATTGATATGTAACATTCAAAAAAATATTAATAATAATAAAAATAAAAATATGGGTCATAATAAAATATTTCACTATGCAAGGTTTAATAATAATACGGTGTGTAATTTAAAAATATATTAATAGCATAAACATTTTAATATGGACAATGTGGTTCATTAAATAAATATTTCTGCCAATTAAATACATTATTTCAATGTCAACTATATTAATATATATATATATATAGAGAGAGAGAGAGAGAGAGAGAGAGAGCAACTAAAATAAATAAATTATCATGGTTTAAGTTATTTCAATGTCAACTTCTATATATATATATATATATATATATATATGAGAGAGAGAGAGAGAGAGAGAGAGAGAGAGAGAGAGAGAGAGAGAGAGCAACTAAAATAAATGAATTATCATGGTTAAAATATTTTAAGACGTTTCAAGTAGTTTAGCCATTTTTTAGTATATATTTTAGTGTATATATGTGTGTGTGTGTGTGTGTGTGTGTGTGTGTGTACACTATTTCAATGCTCAAAAAGAAGAAGTAATTAAAATTAAAATAATTGAGATACCTTCTAATAAGAGGAAGATCTGTAATCAATTCAATCCTTAATAGAAAATTGATATGTGACATTAAAAAATATTAAAAATAATAAAAATATTCAATATGTGTAATAAATACATTATTTCACTGTGTAAGGTTTAATAATATTGACATGTATTTGACAATATATTAATAGTATAAAAACATTTTAATTTGGACAATGAGGTTCATAAATAAAATATTTCTACTACATTAAATAAAATATTTCAATGTCAACTATGCTATAAGTGTGTGTTTGTGTGTATAACAATAATGGTTGTTTTTATATTAGATAAAGATATGACAAGGGGCCAAAGAAGTGAAAATTACATTTGTTAAAAGAGTAGCTAATCCCAACCTCTTACAAGAGAAATTCAAAATTGAGGCAGAGATACAACATTGTTTGCTACCTGAAATTCTATGCAAACTTGAAGGCCTATCGATGAAGATGGTGCAAAATTCATCACCCAGAGATATAAATAAGCAAGACATCAAATAAAGAAAAAGAAGGTCGCATAAATGGTTCCCTTATAGCTAGATGTAGTTGACCGCTTCTGACTGGATTTTGCAAATAAATCCTTAGTCTTGTCTTTGCATGTTTCATCATTTATGTCTTCTTCTTTGGAGACCATCTTTTCCCTAACTGAAGAAGTAAAATATTTTGTTGTTAAGTTAAGCTCTTTGACTATCATGCTCTGATATTTCCAATCTATATTAGAGGATGGAAGCTGAAGGTATTTGGATATCACAATGCTCATTTGATTGGGATGGAATTACTTTGATAGGGATTTGGGTGAATTTTGCAACATAGGAGCTTCAATTTTGACCTTATTGAACATTTCTTTCTGCAATATGAGTTTGTTATCTATTTGATCTGAGGGAAGCAGAGTTTGGAGTAATCTAATGGGGATGGATTTGAGTATTTTAGAAAGATTTAGAGAAGAGGATGGAAACCCCTAACTGATGGGGTCAAACATGATAAAATTTCTATTAGGGAGCAAAATCAAATCAAAAGCTTCATAATGTTGAGTAATCATCCCATTTTTATTATAAGTTGATGAAGAAGAGTTGTAGAGCGAGTCTTCCCAATGAAATCCTTCTACCACAGAGGCAGGGAATCTGTTGAGGCCACCAAAAGGCATATTAGTCTCTATAACATTTTCTAACAGTACACAATCACAACATCTATTATCATTGAAGTTTGACTCTTTACTAAGTTGCTGATAATTATTGGCCTTGCCATAGTCATCACTTAAAGCATCTTCCATGATCCTTATTAGCAAAGCGGCCACATATTTGCAAAGCAAGCCTGTAATACTCAATATTTAGTTTTTTAGGTTTGGAATTGTGAAATCTAAGTTGAAATATTGTTGCTTGCTAAGATGGACTGAGGATTATTTAAAATGATTGTAGGATGTTTTTTCCACAAAGATGCTTGAGTACTATCTATATGTGAAACTTTGTATAATGAGAACTTAGAATGTTTGTTGTCTAAGTTGAAGAGTACTTATTTTTAAGAAGCCTAATGTAATTGATTGCGCGTACAATTATGGGAGATTTTCACTGGTTATTTGATCCTTAATCTGAATGGATCCCTGGCTTAACATAACACCTTCATTTTCTTTTTTCTCGGCTATTTGATTTCCATCCCTTAGGACATGAAATACCTCTAGTATTTCAAATCACTTTTTAATATCCCCTATTCTCTTCCATATCAAACTAGAGTGTTCATGCACAAAGTCATTATTGAAATGTTATATTGCCCATTTTGAATCTCCCATGATAATGGCTTCCTTGATTCCATTCCTATAGAGAAGTTATGGTCCCTTCCATAGACCTAAGGCTTATGCACCATTGTTGGTGTTTTATCATAGACCCCAAGCAAAGGTTAAAAAGGGTCTTACAATAGGGTTTTTGATTAGGCCTCCTACTCATGATAGGCGAAGGTTTCCCTTAGAAGCCCCATCAAAATATAGGATAAATATTCCCTTTTGTCTTTCCCAATTCTCTAAGTCAATTTGACTTATTCTTAATTGTTGGCATTATGATTCAAGTGTTGTCCTTGATGGCAACTCACTCAGAGGTATGATACAGGTGATGGCAACTCACTCAGAGGATAGATCATAGTGCAACAGGTAAAGAGAGAGATAAACGCAGGTTGAACTTGATGAAAGTGTGTATATACACGGGTTATCTGAGCAAAAGGCGCGTACACATACACACACAGGTTCACAGAAGGAAAGACGCGTACATGTTGGAAACCATGGTTTTGGTCTGTGGTATTTGGTCCATGGTATTTGGTTCGAAATGACAACCCCAGGTACTGGGTCCAAGGTATTGGTTCTACATGGTTTTGGACCATGGTATTGAGAGAAGCCTAAACCTATATAAGGAGAAGATCATTAGGCCAAGAGTGAGGGCAAGAGTGAGCAAGTGATGAACATCTGATAAAGTGTGAGATCTAGATGCTGGTTATGGGTTGGTGATGCCTTGATTGATCTGAACCAAGGAGGCACTCATGTGAAGGATGATGAACGATGGATTGGGATCTTAAGGCTTGGAATGATTATCATTATATGGTTTGTATATGGATAGACTAGATCTATTGACGCATGTTTATTGTATGAATGTTATGATCTGGGTATGTTCTGATGTCTGAAATACCTGCAAAGTTATGAGTTAGAATTTGCAGATGTGTACGTGGGTTGTCTTTGGTAAAAGAGCGTATACACGCAGGTTGGGTTCATCCAAGTAGCGTATACAGTATGAAGTATGATATTTGAAGTTGCTATTGGATCTGGTTGTTGTTGCAGAGTTATGTAGTCTATTATATGTTCTGGTGACTGTGTTGTTGACAGGGTTTCAGTATTGGGTGATTCAGAGATTGATGATGCATATTGTATTACAATGGTGATTTTTTTATGGATTCAGTATGAAAATGTATGAAACATGGTCCCTGTCATGCGGAAAGAGTTAATTTTGCAGACAAAACCAACCTCCCTAGAAGCCTAAGACTTTCTAGTGACAACAAGACAATTAAGAGCAATCCTTCTCTAAACATGCATTATCATACGAGAAACCAAGTGTTTTAGATCCTACCTGTAGTCCAATGCTGTTGTAGTAGTCTAGCCTCGTCGATCCA
>APFE031218601.1:27563-58706 GCA_000404065.3 Pinus taeda
GTCATGCGGAAAGAGTTATTTTTGCTGGCAAAACTAACCTCCCTAGGAGTCTAAGAATCTCTAGTGACAAACAAGACAATTAAGAGCAATCCTTCTCTAAACATGCATTATTCTATGAGAAACCAAGTGGTTTTCGATCCTACCTCAATTCCAATGCTTGTTGTAGCAGTCTAGCCTCGTCGATCCAGATGAGCTCCTCCTTCACTTTGAAACCTGCATACACTAACAATCAAACGATTACATAACACCTGAATATTCCATAAAACAAAGCATATTCAACATATAGACCAAGAAGTATATGAAACAATTCATTAACAACAAATCATTGAGAAGAATGGACTTATTTGTATTAAGGAAACAAAAAAGAAACCATTACAACCTGAGCCTTGGTGTTGTGCAAGTTCCTCCCAGGGTCCAGCAAGAGTTTTCCTCTACTTTGACAAGCTCACCCACTTCCAATATGACAACAAGAAAGAATGGTAATCTCTCCTCACAAGTTTACAATGGAAGTCCTAATTCCAGCAGCATCTACCCTTTGGAATGTTCAGCTTTCAACCTCCCCTCCTCTGGCCCAAGGCCTGTATTTATAGTGTTCTAGAGGAAGTTTTTCAGTTCCAACATCAATGGGATACTCCCTCTTTTGGATGGGGTAGCTCCTCTCTTGATGGGATAAGTTCCTCTATCATAGGGATGCATGAACCATCTGGAGGCGCTCAATACATGTCAAACACTCTTCTAGAAAGCTCTAGAAGTGACAACAAGTAACTTTTTTAAGATGAAACTCGTGCCTTTTGACCTTACAGGAGTACGCACCCATCCCTTGACTTACAGAGCGTACAAGTATGTAGGTACAATGAGCTTGGGATGCGTACACGCAGGCAAGGTAGAAAGAACCTGCGTACCCAGAGATAAACATGATTTTTAATGACTTTCTCTCTTTTTTGAAGTTTGACATGGAGAGCAGAGGTATAAGGCTAAGGAGGATAGTATGACTGTTGATGGAGCCATACTAACTGCAGATAGTCATGGTGACAAATTTTAGTGTAACAGTCCCTGGATGATCGTAGGCCGGCACTTACGTACTGGTAAACATATTGGCCAGTATAAGAGCCAGGGGGTTGTAGCTCCCTTCCAGGAGTAGCTAGAAAACGAGTGAAGGTTGGAGCCTTCAATAGGCCAGCACCTACGTACTAGTAAATGGAATGGCTAGTACAAGAGCTAAGAAGGTTGTAGCCTTCTGCAGGTAGAAGCCTGCGTACTGGTAAAGGAATGCACCAGTACATAGTAAAAGAAGTTTTATTAAAGGAAGATAGAAACAAATTGCAGCAGGTGGTTTTCACCCACATTGGGTTTCCACCTTATATCATGGTGTTCATGTGTGCTCTTTATGTGTGATGATTTGTTCTATTTACTGTTCATATGGTTAATAATGTTTTGATGCATTCACTGAAGATGAACTAACTAAATCATAAAGGTTACTGGATGTACGCTAGTTTCTTTTAACACAATCACATATATACGTGGATATCCTTAACTTAAGTAGCGTATATGAATCTAAGTATTAAAATGAAAAGTATCTGATTTGCTAATACTGATTCCCCCCCCCCCCTCTCTGTATTATTTCCAACAATTGGTATCAGAGCAGGTCCTTTGGTAAAAGCTTGATCGCTTGAAGGAGATCCGTAGAACAATGGGAAAGAAAGCGCATCAAAAGAAGATGACAGCTCAAAGGAACAATGACAGCCTGCCGGTGAGTGGAAGAAAGTATTTAGATCCTGAATCACCTCAGATTGAAGATGGAAAAGCAAATGAAGCATCAGATAAAATCATAGATCAAGAAGATATACCTAGCAAAAGGGAGAGCTCCCTCAAAGAAGAAATTATCAGCTTAAAAGCTCAGCTGGAATGTGCTTTCAAAGTTCATTAAATGTTGTAGGTGTTGAATGAAGAACAAGAAAATAAGATTCTCAAACTAAGGCAACAAGTGGAAGAAGGAAGAAAGTCTGAAGAAACTTTGAAGAAGCAATGTCTGGAAAAGGAAGAACAACATTAGGATGAGGTAAATATCTTGAAAAGTAAATTAGAAGAAAAGGATAAACTATTGTGATTTCATGATAGTACTAAGATTTTGGATGATATTCCTAGTATTCAACGGTCTCCTGCTATCAAAAATGGTCTTTGTTTTCATGAATCTATTGAAGGTGAATCTAGTTCACAAAGTAAGACAAGGAACTCTAATGCAAAATCTGAAATCCCCAACAAGAAGATGAGAGGTCAATCCCATCAGCAACCAAGGAAAGAAATTCCTCAAAGAAAATCTTTTGCTCCTAATTATGGAAGTGATAGACGATTATTTCCTCTGATGAATAATGTTGAATGTTATGTACGTCATAATCATGGACATGTTGCAGCTAGATGCAGAAGTAGAATGGTTCAAGACCATCACATAGAAATATCTTCACGTTCCAGGTACTTCAAAGGACATTGTTTTTCTTGCAATATGTTTGGTCACAAAGATGTTGATTGCTATAGAAGGAATACGAAACATATAAGATGTTATGCATGTAACAAGCTTGGACACATAACAAAGGAATGCAGGAGAAGATTTTGGGCACCATACCAAAAGGAGAAAACATCATCACAGATGAAGATATGGAAGAGAAAGGAAGTACAGCCAGAAAGAGGTAATATAGCAGAGTACACAGACATGACAGACTCAGAGGAAGCTGAAAATGTGGAACCTCTGTGTTCTAAATCTCATACGTGTGTTTCATAAATACAAGTCGTGTATATACGCGAGTTAGACGCTGCACAGTCGCGTATATGATGTTCTGAACGAAAGCAGCAGTACATAAGTCTGATATGGTTCAGTCACTATTTGATGATAGCATGGCACAAGTTAAGGGGGAGAGTATACTTAAATAATGCATTGTTGGCATTTTTGATGAGAAGTCTTTGGTGATGATGCTTATGTAGCTAAATGATACACTTGCTACTTATTGTTGGTCGGTCAAAAGAATGGTATTGCAGGTTACAGGTCTGGATGCTAATGACAGATGCTTATGGTATAGATCCTACATGAGTCATGTTATGCTTTTGCAGACCTTACATGTGCTCAGGGGGAGCATGGACAGATTGGTACATCTCGGCATATGCAAAGGGGGAGCTCAATCAGAGATTTCAGCAGATACTCAAGGGAAGTATGGACAGCAGATGGAGATCAAAGAAGAGAATATCTTGGTCTGCCCTTTGCCCTTGATTTCAAAGGGGGAGAGTGACTTGGTGTGGTTGTTGCCATCAACTCCAAAGGGGGAGATTGTTGGCATTATGATTCAAGTGTTGTCCTTGATGGCAACTCACTCAGAGGTATGATACAGGTGATGGCAACTCACTCAGAGGACAGATCATAGTGCAGCAGGTAAAGAGAGAGATATACGCATGTTGACCGTGATGAAAGTGTGTATATACGTGGGTTATCTGAGCAAAAGGCGCGTACACGTACACACACAGGTTCACAGAAGGAAAGGCACGTACATGTCGGAAACCATGGTTTTGGTCCGTGGTATTTGGTCCATGGTATTTGGTTCGAAATGACGACCCCAGGTATTGGGTCCAAGGTATTGGTTCTACATGGTTTTGGACCATGGTATTGAGAGAAGCCTAAACCTATATAAGGAGAAGATCATTAGGCCAAGAGTGAGGGCAAGAGTGAGCAAGTGATGAACATCTGATAAAGTGTGAGATCTAGATGCTGGTTATGTGTTAGTGATGCCTTGCTTGATCTGAACCAAGGAGGCACTCATGTGAAGGATGATGAACGATGGATTGGGATCGTAAGGCTTGGAGTGATTATCATTATATGGTTTGATTATGGATAAACTAGATCTATTGACGCATGTTTATTGTATGAATGTTATGATCTGGGTATGTTCTGATGTTTGAAATAGCTGCAAAGTTATGAGTTAGAATTTGTAGATGTGTATGCGGGTTGTCTTTGGTAAAAGAGCATATACACGCAGGTTGGGTTCATCCAAGTAGCGTATATAGTATGAAGTATGATATTTGAAATTGTTATTGGATTTGGTTATTGTTGCAAAGTTATGTAGTCTGTTCTGTGTTTTGGTGACTGTGTTGTTGATAGGGTTTCAGTATTGGGTGATTCAGAGATTGATGATGCAGATTGCATTACAATGGTGATTGTTTTATGGATTCAGTATGAAAATGTATGAAACGTGGTCCCTGGATGATCGTAGGCTGGCACCTACATACTGGGTAACATATTGGCCAGTACAAGAGCCAGGGGGTTGTAGCTCCCTTCCAGGAGCAGCTGGAAAACGAGTGAAGGTTGGAGCCTCTGGCAAAGCCTATGTACTAGTAAATGAACGTCTATTACAAGAGCTTAGGAAGGTTGGTAGCCTTCGCAAGTAGATTTTTCAGCATGCGTACTGGTAAAGGGACTCACCAGTACATTGTAAAAAGAAAGTTTCTTATAAAGGAAAGAATAGAAACAAATTGCAGCAGGTGGTTTTTCACCCACATTGGTTTCCACCTTATATCATGGTGTTCATGTGTGCTCTTTATGTGTGATGATCTGTTTTGTTTACTGTTCATATGGTTAATAATGTTTTGATGCATTCACTGAAGATGAACTAACTAAATCATAAAGGTTACAGGATGTACGCTAGTTTCTTTTAACACAGTCGCGTATATACGGGGATATCCTTAACTGAAGTAGCGTATATGAATCTAAGTATGAAAATGAAAAAGTATCTGATTTGCTAATACTGATTCACCCCCCCCTCCTCTCAGTATTATTTCCAACATTAATTCCCAAGAAGGACAGATTTCTAGTCTATATCTTCTTGTGATGATATTGATCCCAAGTTTGAGCCCTCAAAGCCATAAGAGCTCCCTAATGCTAAGGTTCCTCCCAATCACTTGATATTCCAAATAAAGAGAAGGCATCAAACAAGAGAGATTTTTATTTTGTAGCAAATAAAGGATTTGGAAGCAACATGTTATTAAAAATGGCTTTATTTCTTGCCAACCAAATTCTCCAGCAAATGTATTTTGGAAGGGAGATAAATGCTCTTTTGAGACTCTTTTTTCCTATTAGGTTTAAATTATAATATAGATACCATGTCTGGAACATGGAGGACCAATATTTGTGTATGTCAGTGAAGATATATAATTCTTCTAGGGTTGACTCCCAAGTTTTATATGTGTAATTACATTCCATAAATAAATGTGGAATGTTCTCTTCTAAATTTTGACATATTGCACATCGTGAGCGGTCCTTTATATTTATCTTTGTTACTTTTTTAGAGGTGATAATTTTCCCTTGCACCAATAACCAACAAAATATGTTTACATTGGGGATTATGTCTCTATGCCAAATTGATTTTTAGATTGTCCATGCATGATCATTTCTAGATTTTGTCATTGCCAGATCATAACAATTTTTCACTGAGAAAGATTTATTCTCTTTATTCCATTCTCTTTTGTCTTCAAACTTCTTTCCTACAGGGGCATGGCCTTTCAGCACACCCAGGAGGTCAAAGTAACTAGAGTTTAGCTCCTCTATGACTATGAGAATAGTTATGTTTTTCCATAGACCACTACTTTCATCCTACTCAGATATATCCCAAAGATGTGTAAGGTTGTGACCTTTCATCTACATCAGATTTGAAGAAATGTCTTGTTTCTGAGATTATTTTGAAACTTTTAATGTCCTCCCATAAATTGATTTTCTTTCCATTGCCTGGATTCCAACTTATATGCTTCATTATTAAGGTTATACCTTTTTGACACAGTGGGTCAAATACAGGTTCTAGTCTCCTTCCAATTTAGAAATTATGGACTTTCCACATTGGTATTTAGCAAGTATTTCCTTCTCAAATCTTGATCTTTTTGGATGGTGTTTTCATTGATGTCAACCTCAAGGGTTTGATTTTAACTGAAACACTAGTCATTGATGTAAAATGAATAATTAACACTTCTTATAATTGTATATATTACATCAAGTTGAAGGTTAGACTGTTGGATGGTTGAAAAGCCAAGTCCTAGGGTTTGTTTTCCCCTAACTAAGGACATACCCCGACTTTGTCGAGGGTTTTTGAAGTATAAAATCATTTAGTTTTTAGGAGATCCATTTCATTGGGTTCTCCTAGAAAATATGTTTCCGGTGGTATGTGGCATGCAATGTGGTTCGAGAGAGATTCACATTTGAAGTTGAAACCCCCAGCTTCTGGGTAAAAACCCCAAAGGGTGACCATATGGTATCTTCATCTTGGTAAAATGTCAAAGGAAATTAAGTGAAGAAACTTAATATAATTTTCATAGTCAAAGGACAGTTGATACTAATATTGAAATTAAAATTAAACATTATTAAATATAGAAGTCTTAGATTAAAAAGGAAACATTAAAAAAAAGATGGAGCATTAAAAATAGGTCGAGTTCATTATTATCAATACTAAATCCCTAAGTCGAATCCATAAAAAATAGCTTCAAAATTTAATCAAGTTAATATGAAACTTAAGTCGATTTCCTCAATACATATTCTCCAAACACTATATAAACTCACCCGTGGTCATCCTCATGAGTATCGAATGAATAAAATTACTCTCTAAAATTGATTTACATTTTCCATCTACGACCAAAAAGTTTGATGGTTCGGTTTCTTTTAGGAATAAGGGTTTGGTTCTTTTTTGCTATTAGGTTTTCATTTACTTTTATTGCAAGTGTCCCAAGGCCAGTGAAGGATCTTTTGTGACTTCAAATATTTTTATCCTCCATTTCTCTATGGATTCTTAATTTCATTCATTCAACAAAAATTTCGGACCTGGATTTGTTGGAATCTTTCCGTGCATATTAGACCTATGGCTACGGCACAAGTGATTGCTTTCTTGAATTTTCTCCTACTATACTTGGACAAATACGTGAAGAACTACATTGACTATGTATCATAGTTGCATGTTCTTTGTAATCCATCTTTGAGCATGTGAGCATTTCTAGGGCTAGATAAATTTGATAGATCAGTGATTGCTTTAGGCTCAAGGGTTACACTGGTAGTAAACATGTTGAGCAAATACCTGTAATCAATTTCATGGGGATTAGTTGCTCTTAGTCAAATCCCTTTGCATTATTCGACTTTACCTTGTAAGGAAATTTGTGCAATACCGAAAGCTATAATAGACATCGTACAATGTGTTAGCAACCTTCGTAGTGTGATGATTTGAATTAAATTATTCAAATTTCATATTTGATCCTTATTTGAGTCAACCTTTACATCTACTATAACCAACCTTGAATTTACTTGTGACCTGTTTTGAAAATCTAAAGCATTTTTTTCTTTAGTAGTTGATATAAATATTGACTTAGTATAAGTCAGATGTTTTGAAGCCTCACACTGTTAATTTGATGTGATTTCTAAGGGACAAACATGTATAAATATATCAAGACTACTGACCACGACCCTCATGTAATTGTTTGGCGTGTTGACACTTGTCAAGTCAAAACCTTGGTTCAATTGTTGCATAAATCATTAAAGGTGCCATATTATATATTTGACATAGAGTATGCTTCTTATTATATATGCCCATGAACTTGAGGCACATTAGATATGTGTAAATTCAGTTGGGTCCCACATTTGAAGCCATATATATATAATATAAACTAGCCCCATGATATCACATGTTTTTTTGATATCTGACCTATAGTTTTGAGTTCAAGTAGTTCACAAAGTTTATTTCAATTTTGATTGTCAGCAAGCCTTTTGTTGCATTTTCATTGAAAGGATCCAATTTTTATAACACACTTGAAAGAGAAAATTTGTCAAAAATTTAGTTTGTAATGATAGTCAGTTTATGACATATGATGAATTTTGATATGTAACGATACGATACTTGATAGAATAAAAGGTAACCTTGTTGACAATATAACCCTATGACATGAAAACATACTTTATGACCTAACCTTGATAATATTATGACATGACATGACAATGATATATTGGAAACTTATATTACAATGTGATAGTAGCCTTTGAAGTTTGCACTTTTGACGGCATTCCATTGATGATGACAATAGTCTTTATGAACATTGCTCTGATGATAAAAGCAACCTAGATGACTTGGTGAAGATAGTTATTATCATTCATTTTATAGTAGAAAATCTTGACAATAACATATTACAGTGACTTTGTATGACCACTATCTACATGAAAGTATACTTGGCATTTGATGGTGTCTTTTGGTACGTGTTAGTGTTTGTTATACATGACAGTTTCTTGATGATCTTAGGTTGATGTGATAAGAACCCTAATGCTCGATGTGATATAGATTCTCTTGATAGTGCATTGAATATTTGATAGTGGGCTATTGACAGTGATGATTGTAATATGTCTTAGTTGTAACAATTGATAGCGTTGGGTTTTGTATAGCAACAACCGTGACAATGTATTATGAAGTGGTCAATTTGATCATTGTTGAGCAGTGAGGCTGCCGGGATTTGATACTGATATACATACCAAGCAAAGTAGTAGTATCTTCATTACAGTTTATTTATATTGATTCAGAACACAGGGGGATCAGTCTGAAAATTGTGAAACATGGTATGCATGTTGATTAGGGTGGTAGGATGGTGCAAGGAAGGTTATTGGAGTCACCTTCAACTTGGAGCTTGAGAACACTTCACGGCAACATGGTGGTGCTAGGGAAGGTCATATCCTACACACGGTGTTGTGGCATCCTTTCAATTGGGGCTGATAAATTACAAGGGAAGGAAGCATCCTTCCCACATGTAACAACCTCGGGTTAAAAATCCATGTAATAAATTTAATAAAGGAAAAATAAGACCAAGGTCATGGGACACATATTCCAAGATGAATGTTGGGCAAAACATCCTAGCGGGTGTTCATTTGGTTTATTATGGCTAGGGGAAATTGCCAAAGGCAATGGTGAAGGATTTGAAAAGGCAAAAGGCAATAATTGGCATTTTTATATGAAAATAAAGGAAATTATGAAAAAATGAAGGTGAAAGGTCATAGATTGCATGTGAGGAGGAAAATGAAGTAAAATAATGGAAAATGAAGAAAATAGAGGCCTTATTAATAAAAATTCTTATGAGGATTAGTTCACAACCTTTTTTTCAGTTCATTTTTGGAGCTCTCTCTCTATTCTCTCTACTCTCTCATAATCTTCCACACTTAAAGAAATCTTGGAGCATCCTAGCATTAGAGAAAGGAAGGCAAAGGAAGGACAAGAAAGAAAAGATCAATCAAGGAAGAGTTGGATCAAGCAAATACAATGGGATTACTTGTGAGTATTGAGTTGTATGTATGATTTCCTTGCTATTTTTTGCATGCATGTGTGTATTTGGCTCTCTTGTTGCCAATGGCATGGGTTTTTCCAGGTGTGATAGTGGTTTCAGCCTTGCCTTGCCATTTCCGGATAGCCATGGTGTGATGGGATTATTTTACTTGGTTAAGCTGGATTGTCGGATAGTTTTGAAACTTAATGGGGTGGTCTCAATAAAATTCACAAAGGCCTAGGAATCCATTGACCAATATATGACAGTATACACGGTAAGCCTGAGGGTGGAGACGACAAAACTACTCACAGTTTAGGTGGAGAGATCCATATGCATCCATGCTTGTTTAGGGCCTAGTGATCCCTTTATTGGTATATGGTGGGATTATGGTAATTCCTATAGAGTATGTTCTTTTTTAGGGCCTAAGAATCCCTTGATCGGTATATGGTGGGATACACGGTAAAGCCTGGTTGTATAGATGAGGGTTTCAAGCCTAGGAATCTGGTTGGTTTTGTTTTAGTCCCACATTCATGCTTGGAATATGGCACAAGGGTGATTGGCTGAAAGAAAGATTTGGTTCAACCCAATCGATGATCTGGTGGTAGGCGGAAGTCCCTGACTTGGTGGATTTTTCATATGTTAATAAGAGCTATTTTTCCTTGTATTGCATGAGTAAATGTATTTGTTATTATGCAGCTTTGATGGTCATTCTATCATTGTTAATATGTTGGTTAGAAGCATGGTTTTATGATCATGATTTTGTTGGTAAATGAAATGTTAATGAATAAATGACCTAATAGATGATATTGTAGTTATTATAAGAGGGCATCATACCATCTTGACGATTCTCAGATAATTATAGAATCCTTATATTCATGTGTATTTATGACCTATACATTACATGTTCATGATGTGTTTGATGAAATTCATGTCATGGTTAGGATGAGTTAGGTTAGGTCCTTACTCAAGTTTTACATTAGAGGCATTGTCTTCTTGTTAATTATCACTTCTGAGTGTTTCATCAAGTTTTGGGTAGAGGCCTAAGTCAACCCTAAAAAAGTGGCTTAGATTTCAAGGTCACTAGCATAGAACTTCCTGAAAAATGTTCTAGTCTCATGGAGGCCTCGTTGTGGAAGCGACTAGAGGTTTTCAGTCACATGGAGGGTTTGTCATGGGAGAAACTGGGGGCTAACTCAATTAAAAATCAAGTTAACTCAAGGGTTGGACACCTGGATTGGTTGGTTAGCCCATAGGAGTCTTGTAACTCATGAGTAAGGTCAATTTAGTTTCTGGTGTGTTGATTACACTTCCTTAACTGTACTTGGGGATTTAAATCATATCTTAGTAACTCTTCATCACATATTTACCCTAGTGGAACAGAAAGCTTGGGTAAATGTGGGAAGAGGGTGTTACATGACAACAAATGGTAAACAAAGTGTTGGGGCACTCGTCAGGTTATGTCCATGACTTATAGGGCGTTGGGGCATCCTTCTGGTTGCATCAGGTTATTAGGGTGTAGTAGCATCCTACAGGTTGTAGCCTGTAAATCGAGGGGTTGGAGCCTCCTTCAGTTGTGGCTTAAAAAAATGATGTAATTAATTTTCTTTTAACAAAGAAAATACAATTAATAAGAAGAGTTCAGTGGTTTTTTACCCAAAGGGGGTTTTCCACCTAAAAATCATGTCTCTATTGTCTCTATCTTTTTGCATTGTTGTATGGTGTTGTTGACTAGTTTTGAAATATTATAATGAATAATAATAATATTGTTTAAGATGAACTAATGCTCTAAAAAGGATTAATAAAGTGTTTATTGCTAAGAAATGCTAATTCACACCCCCCATTGATTATTTCCAACCGAGCCCACCAAGAAACGTCCTCTTTTAGCAGTATCCACACTCGTTTTGCTCCTAATGTATGGTTCGAAAGAACAGTGTCCCTGTCCTTCATCTATATCCAGCTTGATTGTTTCCTTATTCACCAAATGGAATTTTTTTCCTATGGTTCTACCTCCTTGCCATATGAATTTTCTGATGATTTTGTTGATGTTATCAAGAATACTTTTATGTGCCGACATAGTTGAAGCTTGGAAGATTTGAAGGGTGGATAAGGTGGATTTTACCAGGATAACTCATCCTGTAATATTTAGCCAATTTTCACCCCAATAATTGATTTTATTCTTGAATTTCATAATGATATTTACCCAGTCTTTAGATCTCTTCCCTTTAAGGGAGATGGGTAGTCCTAAGTAGTTGAAATAAAACCAAAATTTTCCCATATGAAACTAGGTATGTCTACAATTTCCTTAATTTTACTATATGTAGTGTTCCATTCATAAATATTATTTTTGTTTGTAATGATTTGTTCTCCTAAATCCAAAGTGAAGTCCTGCATAATTTGTTTGAATCTTCTAGATATGATTGAAGATGCTCCACCAAGCAGAATTGTATCGTCTACAACTTGTGTGTGATTCACAATTTTTATTCCTCTAATAATTTGCAGTCCTATCAAATATACATTGAGATAAGTAATATATTCCAATCTTCTGCTTAGTGAATCTTTCATTATGATGTAGAGGAGAGAAGATGAGGGGCAACCTTGCCTCAATCCCCTTGAATCTTGAAAGAATTGTGTGGGTCTTCCATTGATCGGAGGAGTTATCCATGGTGAGCTTATGCAAGCCTTTATCCATTCAACAAATAAAGAGTTAAAACCAAACATTTCCAAATGCTCTAAGAAGGAAATCATGATTAACTTTATTAAAATTTGAAGCCATATCAAGCTTTATTGCAATACCTTTGATATTAGAACTGTTGCTAGTATGAATTGCTTGTTGAATTAAGATTATATTGTTTAAAATCTGTCTTTTTGCTTTAAAATTGTTCTGATTCTCTGATATTAGTTTGTTTATGACTTTTTTCAATCTGGTGGCTCTAACTTTTGAGAGGATTTTATAGGAAGCACTGCATAAACTTATTCGTCTAAACTTGGAAAAGGAAATTGGATTGACATCGTTAGGGATCAAGGCTAGAAATGTAGAATTGGTTCCTCCCCCAAGTTTTTGCTTCTTGTCCATTGCAACATTTTGTATAAATTATATTTTATTAAGGGCCAAAAGGCTTTAAAGAAATGAATAGTGAAGCCATCTAACCCAAGTTCCTTGTTTGATCCTAGGCTGAAAACTACTTCCATTACCTCGTTTCCTCTATGGGTTTGCAAAATACTTCATTGTCTTCTTTATTTATGATGATTGGACTTTTCTTGAGCATCCACTTTGATTGATGTCCCATTTCCCCTGTTGCTATTATGTTTTAAAGTATTGATAAGATGTCTTCTTTATTTCCTTGTATCCCTTGATTTTTTTCCCTTCTAAATCTTAAATTACCTTTATCTTATTTTTCATTTCTCTTGCTTTGGCCTATTTGTGAAAGCATTTTGTGTTCTTGTCTATGTCTTTTAACGAGAGGCTTCTTGATTTTAATCTCCATTTTTCTTCTTCCCTCCTATTGAAGTTTTGTATTTCATTGGTAGCTCTTTTTTTAGAACTATATGTTGATCTTCAACCGATTTATTTTCCATTTGTTTATAAGTCACCTCTAGCTGAGATTTTAAATCCATTTTTTCATTATGTGGTTCAACATATTGTTCTTTTTCTTGGTCTTTCAGAGATTTCTTCACCATTTTTAGGTTTGTTTCCAACACAAAATATGGTGACCCTTTGACACAATTGCCCCATTTCCATTGGATTATTTCTCCTACTGTTTCATCTTCCAACCATACTGGATTAAATTTCAATGGAATTGGGCCCATATTATCTTTCTCTATGAGAGATAAAGAGATGGTTTTTTTATCCGAAATCCAACTTTGTATATCTTGGAACTTATGTCTACATCTTCCAATAATAAGTTTCTTGATAGAAAACAATTTATCAACTCTAGCCAATATGTTTTGTTTCCCTGTTCTTTTGTTGGACCGAGTGAATAAACCTTTCTTTCACACTATATCCATGAATTCCTACTTAGTCATTAGATATTTCATATTTTTCTTATAAGGGTCCCTAATTAGGTTGCCTCCTTTTTTCTCCTTGGTGGAGATTGTAGTATTAAAATATCCTCTTATTATGAATTCTTGATGAGTGTTTGAGCCTCTCTAGCTATCTAATATATTCCAAAAACACTTATTCTTTACATATAGGTTTGGAGAGTACAAATTGAAGATTGCATAGACCTTACTGGAGGATAAGTCTTTCAAAACAATTTGTATCCAAAACTGGTTAGTTCTTGATTCTAATTATTGATATTTATTTGGATTCCAAAAGGTGATAAGCCCTCCTAAGGCCCCTCTTGCACTACCTACAACACTTTTGTTGTATTCCCAAAACTAATATTTGACTTTTTCAAAATCGGTTGCATCCATTTTGTTTCCTGTAGGATAATGTGTCTACTTTTTCACTCTTGATTATCTCCTTAACTGTTAGGGTTTTGATGGAGTTCCCTAAACCTCTTACATTCCAAGAAATTATTTTCATTGAGAATTGGGTGAGGGAACCTCCTTCCCCTCATTGTCTATGTATTTTTTTATTGTTTCCTTACATTTTGTTGACTCTTGTATTATTGTTCTATTTTTTTATGTTTGCCTAATATTTTCTCCATGATTATTTCTTCATCTTGTTTCTCCTTGTTAGTTTTTCTTCCAACTTTTTTATGGCCTTTTTGAGATTGTTCCGAATCATCTCCTTCTATCCAGGAAGTTTTTTTTTCCTTTTTGCTAGCAAGATTTTCATACATGTTAGGATGAAGAGTGGGGGGGACGGCTTCAATAAGGAGAGGCTTAGAAACGGGAGTCTCCTCAGAGTCTTTGAGTAGAGGTTGAGAGGGTAGGGGGATTACAATCTAGGTTGGTGTAGAAAAGGCACATTTAATATCAATGGATCTAATTGAATCATGGACGGGAGGGACATCCTTGGCCTCTTTAGGTTTTCTCCCTTTTATAGGAGAGGAAGCAATGACATGAGAGGGTTGAGAGAAGACTAAAATAATTGAAGGGTTATCAAAATCAAGACATACTAAAACATTTGAAGGGACACTGGTCTCAAGGATGGAAGATAGAAGTTCAAATGGATTGATTAAAGGTTCATTCACAGCCACCTTTCCGGATGATGGATAAACTTTAACAATCCTTGCAACATATTTGTTAGGTGATTGTTATCCTTTTGAGGAATGAATTGGTCCCAAAGGAGAGGGTTAAATCTTGAAATCCTTAACAAAATGGCCATATTCATGGATCTAGTCTCCGTTTTTTAGGGTTATTTTCTCAGGATTTCCTTATTTTAAAAGAACCTCCACGCAGATTCAAGCACATGTATATTTCTTACCCTTAGGTTCATAACTATCCAAAAACTTTATGAAGTAGTTTTTTATGGAGAAGAGACTATTAGCCTCCCAATAAGGAAGAGGAAGGCGGGGTAGATGCACCCAGATAGGAAAAACTAATAGGATATTTGTCTCCGGGTCAAAACCAAGTGTCCATTTTTTTAATTAAAGACCTCTGGAGTCCATAAAGTATGGCCCATTTCCAAAAATAAGGTCTTTGTCTACCTCACAACTAAATAGAAAGATAAAATACCCTCTTCCATTGGCAAAAAAAACATGGGGCCAGAGACAAGCCTAGCCCAAGATTTTTCAATCCAGTCTTCAATTGTTTTGGGAGAGGGTCTCATACTTGTGAATTGACTAATCAGGCCTCTTTCAACAAGAATCAGACTTCTAGCTAGTTAGTTTTTGGAAGGGAGCTCCACTGTAGGAGCATTTGTAGATCTCTTCTCAAACTTTGAAGTGGACTGGACTGGTTTTGTCTTTTTCCCCCATCCTTGAACAAGAGGGTTTAATGATATGTCCATAGAGTCTTCTCCAGGACCCAATGAGATCCCTTCTGACATGATCAAGGTTAGAGGTAGAAGATCAGGTTCGCAGCAAGAACAACAAAGTTAAAAAAACAAAAAAACAAAAAAACAAAACAAAACAAAAACAAAAACAAAACAAAAAAACAAAAAACAAAAAAAAAAACAAAAACAAAAACAAAAACAAAAAACAAAAAACAAAAACAAAACAAAACCAAAAAAAACAAAACAAAACAAAACAAAAAAACAAAACAAAACAAAACAAAACAAAAAAAACAAAACAAAACAAAACAAAAAAAACAAAACAAAAACAAAACAAAACAATGCAGGAGTACAATTGAGCGTTGCATATATGTATATATTATATAAAATAACTAAAATAGATAAATTATTATGGTTAAAATATTTTAAAATGTTTCATGTGGTCTCACCTTTTAGGTTTTGGCCATTTTTAAGTATATTTTTAGTGTATATGTGTGTGTTAATATTTCAATGCCCAAAAAGAAGAAGTAATTAAAAGTAAAATAATTGAGTTACTTTCTAATAAGAGGGAATGTGAAATTGAATTCAATTCTTAATAGAAAATTGATATGTGATATTCAAAAAATATTAATAATAATAAAAGTTATAGTATGGTTCATAAATAAAATATTCACTATGCAATGTTTATAATATTAACATGTATTTAAAAATATATTAATAGCATAAAAACATTTTAATATGGACAATGTGATTCATAAATAAAATATTTGTCATATTAAATAAATTATTTCAATGTCAATTATGCATATATGTATATATTCTATAAAACAACTAAAATAAATAAATTATTATCGTTAAAATATTTTAAAATGTTTCAAGTAGTCTCACTATTTTACGTTTTTGGCCATTTTTTAGTATATTTTTTAGTCATTTAATTCTAAAATCTAGCAAAGATTTGTTGGAATTGCAAATTTTAATTTGTGTAGTCTATGCAATCCACGTGCCCAAGGGGAATTTCAAATCATAGTATCTGTTTAAGCATTAAAAAAATGCAATTTAAACAATGAAAAATTACACATAAAATCCATCTTAACCATGGATTTGTCAAGTGCCTGAGGGATTAAATCTCTTGAGGTGCAAACATTTTTCCATGTTTTATAGTCTAAAAGTGGTCTACATTTCAAGAGATTTGATGCCTCTATGGGCTTGGTAGATTAGTTGTTAAGATGAACCTATATTGGTTGATATTACAACTTAGTATGAAGGAGATGTGTAATTCCTTTAGTGTTGTACATGTGATTTTAAGTAACATAATTTTATATCACCTTTATATAAATAGATAAAGGAATTTAAAAAAGGAAATCTTATATTTTCAGTTTCCAATATGTGGAAGACTTATAATTATTTTACTTAAAATGAAATAAAATAATGCAAACCTTAAATAAAATATTTGAATGTCCATATTAACTGATACGTTTCAATAACAACTTCATATATATTTTTACAGAGAAAAAAAAGTAGGAAAATATATTTTAATGTTGATCATAAATAAAATATTTCAATGTCTACATCAAATAAAATTATTTTAAATCAATGTGAGATATATACCAAGAAAAAATGGTTGAAAGTGAAAATTTTCAATTATTTTTTAATAGAAGGGGCATATAATTCTTTCAAATTTTAATTTGAAATTGATATGTAACATTTAAAAATCATTTCAATGTGGCTCATAAAAAAAATATTTTAGTATGCATATTAAGTAAAATATTTCAAGCAAAATATTTCAAAATCAATTATAAAGATAAAACAATATCAAATAAATGTATATAAAGAGATGTTTATAGTACAAAGGGAGACATATATTTAATTATATTAAAAAACTATTTTAATATAGATAATGTGGACCATAAGTAAAATATTTTAATGTTTGTGTTAAATAAAATATTTCAATGTCAATTATGTATAATAAAATTTGTATGGTTCAAAGATGAGGATATGTGTAACTCCTTCCACACTTAGCATAGAATTGATTCATGATGTGCGTGTGTAACTATCATAAAAATTAAATCTATTAATGTGAAAATCTCTTTTTATAGTTCAAAAATGAAAAAGATTCGCACCTCAAGAAATTTGATCCCTCTCAACAATTGTTGAACTAGGTTTGAGTCAGATCTACCTTGGTATAATGTATTCAACGAAATGTTATTTATTTATTTCCAAGATAAAAAAATAATATAAAAAATGAATGTTGGTTAGCATTATATTTTTTGTTTGCTAGGTTATATGAGTCTTGAGATTACTAGCATGCATAACTTGTGGCTTGAGTAACTGATCTAGGTGGATCACTAATGGCCCAAAAATCAAAGTCCTCAGATCATAGCGAAACTAGGACCAGATCAAATATCTCATCACAAGGAATCCAATGACGCCTCAATCTTAGTTCATATGAGGAAGTTATGTCCATTTGAAGTTTGAGAGAAAGGGTGAAAAAAACGTTGTAGACTAGTACCATAGGGTGCTAGGTGACACTCCCTCAGGCTGTCATGTAGAAATTCCATAGCAACACAATAGACAGTATAGATCCACATGGAACCATTCAAACAACACCAAATTGCACCATCTGGTAGCACCACATGGCACCATTAGGCATTAAAGTGGACTAATCCGTAGGTGCCATGTGATCCAATCACTAGTCGCCACGTGGCGCCCCAGATTGGCTACTTTGGTCTACATTTAAAAAAAAAGTGGTTTGTTGAAACAATTGGGGTCGAACCCTTGATCCCAATGGAAACAAGTCAACAACCTAACCAGCCAGACTACAATGGTTCTCATTAAACCATTGTCTCCAAATTTTATTTAAAGTCGATAATATATGGTTTTGAAAAAAAATGGGTGGCAGGGCACCGTATTAGGTGACACAACCAACCTAACCAAATGGTTATATGATATGGAAGGTCACTAAATTAATAATCAACGGTCAATGTTTAATGATAATAGCTATGGTCCGGGCGATAACATATGGTAATAGTTTACGGTTCTAATAATCAAATTGGGCGGCTTCAACAATCGTGAAATATATCGATCGCCATAACAATGGAGTGTTACGGTAAACAAATCAATAACATACAATTATAACGTTAAACGACGGGGTTTGTTTTATAATATGACAAAGGTTTTATTGTTAATATAAAATGGTGAGAAACTAGTTTTAAACCTGCGACCCCAAAGAGGTTGACATCTCTAGTTGTGTGCTAGCCAACCCATGATCTGGTGGGGCATTGATATGTTTGCCAACAAAATTATATATGAACTCAACTTTTCATTCAAATGGGGAACCAAGACCAAATGAAGTCGTGAGTGGGAGGTTTGAGAGTCGATTGAACCACGAGTCATGGGAACAATGATAGGGTGGAACCGTGCGGGCATGTTTTTCGAGGAAGTATATTCTAGATAATATTCCTAGGGGAATATTTTCAAAAATATTCCTTTTTTATGTTGTTATGGAATCTTGATGATTCTCTCAAGGGTCCAAAGATGACGATGGTGGAATATAGTTGAGTTTATACTCACTTTACTTAGAATTTCACAAGGATTTCAATGGTGCAGTTAGATTTTGGATTTGAGCAGTGGTTCTTAGGGCTCATGAAAGAAACCTGCATTCTTCATTAATTGTTGGACACAAAGTTCGAGACAGTAATTCATCTTTCAGAAGAAGGTCATGTTTTCATTCAAAAGTCTCAGAAGGATGAGATAGATCTGTTGGTGTTTTGATTGCTTATTTCTTAGTAGTGGAACTTCAAGTCACTCCCAGAAATGGAGGTATAATGATGTATTTTTACATGTACTCATTTTCACTTTTACTAAGATGAATGAAGCTTCCTCCACACTATTGAATTAGGGCCTAGAGACGTAGTCCACATTGGACGAAATCTGTTACCAAACTTCGTGTAAATTGTCTTTACGGTCTATTTTATGTTGCCTCTTCTTTAAGTGTTTTCATAAAAAAAAAAATTACATGCTTTTTCATGCAATTATGCTAACATTAAATTAAGAAAATATTTCGGATCATGCTAGTGTCAAAGGAAAAGCGGGTCAAGTTTGGTATCATAGCGGTCTTCTTGCTTATGTGAATTGCGAGTGTAGATGATAACTAGAGATTAGACATGCAACACGAAGAAATAAAATGGTAAACAAATACATTATTGTAGGTAATGAAGAAGTTCTCTACAAGGCTTTCTACCAGATGACAAAAATGGCAGATAAATTGTTTGAAAATTATGAGAAGGGAGTGGCAAAGAAGGAAAAGAAGAAGAAATAGAAAGCAGAGGAAAATGCTTTAGTACACAAGGAAATGGAAGAGAACTTCCTAAACCTCCATCTCCATCTTCTAGTGAATGTTCTTCTTCTTCCTCCCATACTCACAAGTCAAATTGTCATCACTAGAGCATTCAAGTAGAGAATGTTGAATTGATGAGACTACTAAACGAAGAAAAAGAGGAGAAACAAAGATTGAAACTTTAGTTAAAGATCGTAGAAGAGGCCTTGGTAAAGTTGCAGTGTAATGGAGGATTATCGACACCATCCTCACCCACTCTAAAATTAGAAATTGAGGTAAACAATGTCAGTGATTCTTTAGTTTCATGTTCTCATTATGATGATGATTTTGGTTCATTTGAAATAAACTCTAAAGTAATTGCTAAAAAAAACCTTAAGCATGTTTGCATTAAATCATATGAACATAGATATATTACAATTGCTAGCTCCATCTAAGCTCAACTTGCAATTGAATAACCTATCTCTCTGCTCAATGAGAAGCTATGACCCAAATTCAATAAATTTTTTCCTCAGCTTGAGCCCCTATTTCCTTGTGCAAATCCTAAGGAATTAGACCCCTATTATTTGGGAATTTTCCTCCAATTGATTGGGTAATTCCCAAGGTTGATCATCTGACTGCATGCAATAATTGTACACTCAAGACTAGTCTACAACTAATGTGACACTGCCTTGGAATCCCTACCACAGTTAGGGAACTCAAATTCTCTACATGGACTAGTTATTTTGGGTTGATTGATCAGTTAATTGGATGACCACTAAGTTAAACTATTATCCCATTGCACAACTGACCTTCCACTAGTTCCTCCAGCTCTTAGAACTAGTTTAACTGAACTAGATTACTAAAATTTAGTAGTCATACATGCTTAACTGATCTCCAAGCCCTCTAACTCAAATTTACTAAGCTAACTGTGTGACAAGAGCCATTTCACACAATTTAACTACATCCAAGTTGTCTATTGATGCGTAAATTCGAATTTTCTCAGTTTGACCAAGGTAAAGTCAAATTGAGACTTTCTTGTTACATTTTTCAACGCTCCCTCTCAGCAAGAAAGGGATTTTCAACCACCCCTATCATGCACCTGTGGAACTCGAACTTCCCTCTTGATAGAACCTTTATCAAAATGTCAACATCTTGTTACTCTGTCAGAATGTATTGTAGCAACAATATCCGCATTTGCACACAGTCTTGCATATGATGATACCATATATCTATATGCTTGGATCTAACATGAAATACCAGATTCCTAGAGATATTAATGCAATTGTGATTATCCCAATAGATCACAGTTGGATCCATCATCTAACCAAACAGTCCCACAAGTATATTTCTCATCCAAATCGCCTCACATGTTGCTTGACTTGCAACCATGTATTCTGATTTTGCTGAGTTGAGCACCACAGAACTTTGCTTCTTGTTGTACTAGGAAACTATTGTGGACCTGACACTGAAAATTCCACCTAATGTACTCTTTCGATCGAATGGACACCCTACCCAGTCTGCATCTGTGAAGCCACACATATTCACTCCCTCTGTCCATCTTTACCATAATCCATATTGGGTGGTGCCTTTGAGGCACTGTAAAACATTCTTAGCTACCTTCCAATGTAATTTGGTCAGCCTAACCATAGCTTGGCTAACCTGGTTTACTGCATAGCAAATATATGGTCATTTGTTCACAAGATACATCAATGAACCCACTATTTGCTGGTATATGGTAGCATCCACTTCTTCACCTAAAGTGGCAGTCTCCTTCCTCTAGTTGGTCACTAAAGGTGTCTCCATGGGCTTACAACTCTCCATGCAGAATCCTTGTAGTATCTTGTTGCCATACTTTCCTTGAGACAAAAATAATTCCCCATCGCCTTGCCATACTTCTAGCCCAAGGATGTAGTGCATAAGACCCATGTCCTTCATTTCAAATTCCCTTAAGGGCTGATCAACTGCTCATCACTTGTTAATATTAAATCATCAACATATAAAACAATGATAGGAAATTTTTCATCTACTAAAATATAATAGAGGTTCACATCCGCTTCACTTTTGGTGTAGCCCAAACCAATGAGATAATTGTCAATCTTGGTGTACCAAGCACGGGGTGCTTGTTTGAGACTATACAACACTCGCTTGAGTCTAAACACATGAGACTCCTAATAAAATGTATCAAAACCTTTTAGTTTCTTGATGTACACCTCCTCTTCAATAACACCATTGAGAAATTATGTTTTTACATCCATTTGGTGGATCTTCCACCCCATCTGTGTAGCCAGTGCAAGAATTTATCTAATGGATGAATACCTTTCTACAGGAAAAAAAGGTTTCCTCATAGTCAATTCCATCAACTTGAGAGAAACCTTTGGCCACAAATCTGGCATTCTAATTTTGTATTCTTTTGTTTGTTGCATGCTTGACCTTTAATATCCATATCGAACCCATAATTGATTTATCTTTCGGTCTTGGGATCACTTTCCAAACACTGTTCTTCATGATGGACTCATATTCTTCCACCATTGCATCAACCCAAACCGGTTGCTCTACTACTTCCTCAAAAGAGGATGGCTCAATCTCTACAAGATTAGACATTAGAGCCATGTAGCCAGTGTACCTCTTAGGTGACCTCCTTTTCTTGCACAAATTTGAAGGAGCTCCCACATTATCCCTCGAATCTTGTGCAAGTCTATCAACTTCCCTAGTTATTTTTCTCCCTTCTTTGGATGGTTATGCTTGAGTGGATGTCTCCACCCTTTGTTCCTCAATTTGTGGCTACTCCGAAAATTCTTGAGGCTCCTCCTTTGGACCTAAAATTTCCTCTTCTAATGGGATCTAAATCTCCCTCTCAAGAGAGCACCACATTGCTTTCTCCTCATCAAAGTTTACATCCCTTTACACAATTGTAATTCTAAGGGAAGGTAAGTACACATGGTAATTGTGTGGATTTTTGGTGTAGCCCATAAAGACTCCTAACTTTGTTGTCGTATTAAGCTTCTTCCTTGAATATTTGGACACATGGCAGTAAATAGAGGCTCCAAAAATCCTGAAGTGAGACACATCCATCTTTCTCCCAGAGAAAGCCTCCTTCGATGTAATCATACCAAGAACCTAATGAGGACTTTGGTTCTGCAAGAAAACTATTGTGTTACATGCCTCTGCACACAAATGAAATGGTAGGCCTTGTTCATGTAGCATAGATCTGACAACTCCAACAATGTTATGGTTCTTTCTCTCATATACCCCATTCTGTTGTGGGTTGTGGGGTCTTTTCAGCTCTCTTTGAATGCTTTTTATCACACAGAAATCCTTGAAGTCATTTGAAACATACTCACCTCCATTGGCACTCCTGAGAGCTTCACTTTCTTCTCAATCTCTTTCTCAACTAGTGCCTTGAATTCCACAAACTTTGAGAATTTCTCAACCTTCTTCCACATGAAGAAGATCCAACACTTCCTTAATAAATCATCAATAAAAATGAAAAAATATGTGTCTGGCAATGGAGGCTAACAAGAAAGGTCCAAAAACATAAGAGTGGACTCTTTCTAATATTTCATGTGCTTTTCTTTCTCGGTCATGGAATGTGGATTTTACATACTTCCCCAAGGTATAGCCTTTACATACATCTTGTTGCTCAAGTGCTCCTTTAGGGAGACCAGTGGTTATTTGATGCATAATTTTTAGGATGCCATGACGAAAATGGCCCAATCTCCTGTGCCAAAGTTCACTAACATCATGGCTCTACACTTTCTCTATCTTACTTCTTAATGTAACGCAACCTTCCACATCCATATTGTATAGGTTCTTCACATGAACCCCGATCTTCTTCACTTGTCCAAGGGCTATGTGTCTCGGCAATGCTCTCCCTTTGCTGAAGATCACATCATAACCTTGGTCTTCCAAAGCTGTTATAGAGATGAGGTTCTTCTTTACTCCTGGTACAAACATGACATCTTTGAGGCAAAGAGGGGATACCAACTCCCTCTGAAAGTTTACTATACCAATATTGTTAGCACTTTACCTTCCATCATCCCCAAGATCAATATGAATCTAGAGATATTTCTCCTCCGGGTCACTAAAAAACTCTCTACACCCTATCATGTGGAAGGAGGCACTAGAGTCCAAGTACCACACACTCCCCATCACTGTGCTGACCATGTAGGTGACAAGGGTGAAGTCTAGCTCAAACTATAAATCCAATGCCTCACCTGTTGATCCTCCTGAGTTCTTATTGCTAGAATTTTTGTGTGGACACTTTGTAGCATAGTGCCTGAATTCATGACAATTGAAGCATTTTATTTTGGACAAGTATTTCTTCTTGCCCCCTTTGCTGGATTCTAGTTTGGTTTGAGATTTATTCCCTTTTCCCTTCTTTTCCTTTCCAACCAATGCAAAGTTTTCTCCATCCTAGACCTTGGATGAAGTTCCATCTCTGGTACCAATTCTCTTCTTGTACCAAATCAGTCCATAAGTGTTCCCATTTTCGTAATTTCTCCCTCCCATTCATTGAGTCTTGGAAGCTATGCTGGCTTTTGGGAAGGCCTAGAAGAGTTAGGCTCATAGGGTCATAATTGGCAACATTGACACCAACCCCTCCAAGCTCATCATGAACTTGTGTAAATTTGTTAGGATACTGGGGAATAGTGTCATTCTTCTACATCTTGATATTTTGAAGTGTTTCTTTGAGGGCCAGTTTCCTATGGTCACTGTTATTATTGAACAACTCTATCAACGCCTTCCACATTGTGAAAGGAGTTTCTTTCCCATTGATATCTGAGACAATGTGGTCTTGCACTCTCTCCAAGATTATTCTCTTCGCCTTGGCTACATATTTCTTCCATTGGGCTAGGTTTTGTGCATCAGATGCCTATGGTTTTGCAATATCTATCTTGACATATTCTCGCAATCCATTGTCATCCAGCACCGCCTCCAATCCTTCCATGCAATCAAATTCAAGTTTCCTTCCAGGGCATACTCTAATATCAACCTGATGAAGGTCATCTTCCCAATTCTTAAGGGATCCTGCTATACTGAAGCTGCAAATTCAAACCTCCTGAGAAATAACTTCGAAAAATCTTGCTTTAATGTGAATCCTGCTCTGATACCATGTAGAAATATTGTGTAGAATTGCAACTACTCAAGAAATTTTAATCTAAATCAAGAGACACAATTCTACTCCAGTGTTCTATAGACATTAATTCACAATTTTGAACAACAATCTTAGACATGCAATAAGAAATAAAACACATGCACAATATTTTTCTAGGGGAAAGAAAGTGTTAAAACCCCTTAATCATGCTTGCATTAAATTATATGAATAGAGATGTATTACAAATACTAGCTTTATTTGTGCTCAACCTGCAAGTGAATAACCTATCTCTATGCTCAATGAGAAGCTCTGACCCAGACTTAATCAAATTTTGCCTCAGCTTGAGCCCCTATTTCCTTGCATAAATCCCGAGGAATTAGGCCTCTATTATTTAGGAATTTTTCCTCCAATTGATTGCGCAATTCCTAAGGTTGATCATTTGACTGCATGCAACACCTGTACACTCAAGACTAGTCTACAACTTATTTAACAGTGCCTTGGAATCTCCACCATAATTGGGGAACTCAAATTCTCTGCATGCACTAGCTATTTTGGGTTGATTGATCAATTAACTAGATGATCACTAAATTACACTATTGTCCCACTACACAACTGACCTTCCACTAGTTCCTCCAATATTAGAACTAGTTTAACTGAACTCAACTAGATATAACTAAACTAGACTACTAAAATTTAGAAATCACACATGCTTAACTGAACTCCAAGACCTCTAACTCGAATTTACTGAGCTAATTGAGTGACAAGAACCATGTCACACAATTTAACTACATCTAAGTTGTCTGTTGATATGGAAATTCAAATTTTCTCAATTTGATCAAGGAAAAGTAAAATTGAGACTTTCTTACTGCATTTTTCAACAAAAAGATGGGTATCCTTTTTAAGTAGTTGAACATGGACACTATTATAAATAACATGTTGCGAAAATTATTATAAATGCGATGAAGTGTATAGAATCACTTATGAATGCAACATCATGATATTTCGGCCTTTAGTTGGATAGTTTGGGGTATGGGTTATGTTGTAAAACTTGACCATGAGTGTGTTATAAAATCTTGAAAAGTATGGTCTTGTTTGAAATCTTGTAAGTTGTACATGAGCTGGCAGCTATAGATTTGCATATGGATATAGGTGTGAGTTTCATCATTCCAAGTTTTGAAGTAAAAAGGTGAATCAAAGGGAAGGTGGTCTATGAGAGGCATTTGTTATGTAGATCAATATTGCAGTATTGCTTATAGTTTTGGAGGACCAAAAGTCCTTCAGTGGGGAGGAATGATCTAGGTGGATCCCTAATGGCCCAAAAATAAAAGTCATTATATCGTAAAAAAACTAGGACCATATCGAAGATCTCATCACAAGGAATCCAATGGTGAAAACGAAGCCTCAATCTGAGTTAGTATGAGGAAGTTACCACAAGGTGCCAGGTGGCACTCCCTCAAGTTTCCATATGGTAGTCCTGTCAGCAGCACAACAAGAAATATAGATCCACAGGGCCCGATTCAAACAGTGCTAAATGGCACCATTTGACAACGCCACATGGCACCACAAGGCATTGAAGTGGCGCAATCCATAGACACCACGTGGCCCAATCACTGAGCACAACGTGGCACCCCAAATTGGCCACTTTGGTCTACATTTAGAAAAAAGGATGGTTGGTTGAAACAGTTAGGGTCGAACCCCTGAACTCGGTGGAAATGGGCCAATGGCCTAACCATTCAAGCTATGATGGTTTTTGTTGAACTATTGTCACAAAATTTTATTTAATGTCAATAATATATGGTTTTGAAAAAAATGGGTGGTGAGCCACCATATTTGGTGGCACCACCAACCCAAAAAAATGGTTATATGGTATTGCAAAGGACTAAATTACTATTGAAAGGTCAATGTTTAACGACAACATCTATGGTCCAAGCGGTAACATTTGATAACAATTTATGGCTCCAATAGTAAAACTAGGTGGTTTCAACAACCATGAAATATGTCAGTCAACATAACAGTGGAGTGTTATGGTAAGCAAACCAATATACGGTTATAATATGAAGTAGTGAGGTTTGTTTTATAATATTGCAAAGGTTTTGTTGTTAATATAAAATGGTGAGATACAGGTTTTGAACCCCCAACTCCACCGGGGTAGTTGATGTGAATTCGAATAATGCACCTGCTCATTCTTTCCTATTCTTCCGCTCTTTCATTCATTCGTTGCTCAATATTGCAAACCTCCGCCAAGAGAAAATGGCAAAAGGAGTAGGGAAAGATGTGAAAAGCTCCGCCAAGGGAAACAGCTCAAATGGTAAGTCAAAGTGAAAGAAGTGCCGCGATTCTTATTGGGTGGGGCAGATCTTTAACGACCCGACAGTTGTGTGCCATCCAACCCTCCAGCTGGTAGAGCGTTGATATGCCTACTAACACAATTATATATGAACTCAACTTTTCATTTGAATTGATCTGAATTGGATCCATGAAAAATAATCAAGATGCCATGACTGTATCAAAACAGGACAAACTTCGACTTCGTAAACAAAGAGCGATCAGGAAGACCTCTGACAGTGGTAGTTTGTAGCCAACAAGGAACGACGAGGACCTCGATCAAAGTGTGCTGACTGAGGCCCATGGAGACCGCGCAGGAGGAAAAACTGGCACTTGGGAAGCCCGGATCAGGAAAACGAGGTTGTTTTTGATTCGCAATTAGTGTCACGCATCGTTGGGAAAAACCCCTCGAGAAGGAAAAAGCCCCTAAGCGCTCGGTCACATGGAAGCCGAGAAAATCGTGGGGAAAGCGCTAAGGCGAAAGGCGGGTCCTGCCCTCCAAAACCGGCAGTATATCGGGGGCACCCTTGGGCAGTAAGCAGATTTGGAGAAAAGCGAGCGATTCCATTCAGCGCCCGACGCGTGGCAGGCGGATGAGAGAGAAAACCACCACTCATCGCGCGCTAACGGTCGAGCGAGTCAACTGTGTGAAATGAGCGAATGTCATAGGATCTGGGGGCTCCAGATCTGATGGTGGAGATTGTACCCGATGGAGGAACTGGATTTAACAGGGGATTAAGCAGTGACACAAAGAATTCTGAAGTCTGATTTTACTGCTGAGATGGTGGATGAGTCATACCACAGCATAACTGGAAAACTGAACTGACGAGGAAGAGCTGGCACAATTCGCGAGAGGATAAGTGGCCACTCCCTGTGAGCCATTGAAGATGATGCAGAAACAGGGAACTCCAAGCGAGCAGCAACAGGTGATCTGACGGGGGCGGAAGAGGAAGTGAACAGCCAGAGACAGATTGTTTTTAAAGCCATGAACAGATAGAACAGAGGACACTGAGAGGAGAAGAGAACGAAGACAGAGAAAAGAAGAGATAGTGAAGCAAAAAGAAGAAAGATAGAGAGCCAATCTGACCTACAACATAAGGCAGCATCGAGCAGACAAAAAGCTTGAGAGGTTCAAGCAATCCCTGAGAGGATCTATCGGGAATTGAGCACCACATTAGGCTCCATCCATTAAAGACCAGAGAGGTCAAGACTTGGAGAGGAAAAGAGTTAGTGCACTCTAGTGGCTTGGGGAATGCAAGAACCACCCTGCCAAGCATCATTTATGTTTCAGGTGACTCAAATTGAGCTCCTCATTGTAATTCTCTACTTTAAAGACACAATAAAAGAAGGCCACCATTGAAATTTGGACCAGAGATGTAGCCCTGGAGAATAGGGTGAACTCCTTATTAATTGTTGTGTTCTTGTATTTGCTTACTGTGTTTCTCTTACTGTTTTCCATTTTCCAGAGTCTGTGTATTTTGCAATCTGATCGATCTGTTGCCTAAAATGACATAGACACACACCAACACATGAGTCTGCAATACCTTCATTCATTAATAACTTAACTGAGGTCACTTAAGAGTGATTATCAGATCAAGTGGTATCAGAGCTCTAGGCCATTAAGGTTAGACAATGTAGTGTTGGTTTAGTTGTGGAATGCTCACTAGATCAAAGCTCAAATTAGGAGAAGGAGAGTTGGTCGAAACTAATCCTGGAATTGGGAGAGTATATCCTTGAAAGACAATGTCAGAAGAAAGTCCTATGGGGCCAAACCCTCAATTCATAGATAGTTTCCTAGCCATAAAGTCCATGATAGAAGAAATGTATAGGGACTTTAGAAAACATAAGGATGAAGATTCATCAGGCTCTAAGCAAGAAAAAGGAGAAGATGAGTCACATTCCCATGACCACTCAAAAGGCAAAGGGAAAGAGGAAAGCTTTCTCACACCTCTTGATAGCCCTAAAAAGAAAGCATCTTTGATCAAACTACATGTTAAATTTGATCTACCTATATATGATGGAGAGTTAAATGCAGAAAAGTTGGACAATGGGATTAGACAAATTGATGTGTATTGCAGAGTGCAGAATATCAACTCAGATAGGAGCAAGATTCAGTTGGCAAGCCTACGCCTTGGAGGCATTGCCTTGGTTTGGTGGGAAGGCAGAACCCAAGCTAACATGAAAAGACATGGTAAGACCATCTTTGTTTGGAGTGAATTTGTTTCTGCAATAAAAAAGCAGTTCTATCCATTGGCATATATGTAACAAGCCATGATGAGTTGGCAGACTCTTTGACAGTTGAAAGGGAAAAGTGTGCAAGGGTAGACTCAAGAATTTAGAAAGAGAGCATTGATTCTAGGAATCTCATTAGACTCACCAGAGACTCTGTTGAAGTACATCGGTGGTCTACACAACTACATGAGGTACACCATCCTCATGTTTAATCCCACTAGTATGGATGAGGTATCTGTACAAGCTATTCATCTAAAAGCTAGAGGAAATAATGGAAGTCCAGAAGTTAAGGGACCATCCCAACCCACTGCAAGCAAGAGCAAGGAGAAAAGAAAGCAGAAATGGAAAGCAAGGAAGGCTAACACTGCACGGAAAAGAAAGGCTTCATGCACTCACTATAAAAAGGATGGGCATGATGATGAGCACTGTTAGATTCTGCATCCAGAGCTGAGACCTAAGAAGTTCGAGGGCAAGAAGAAGAAGACTGCTGTAGCTATTCAGAAAGATTTGGGGTCAGACTTGGGAGATGAAACAACCATTGTAGCCACAGGTATAAAAGGTAAGAATTCTGAAGCATCTACTAGTAACAATCTACCATTGATGAAGAAAATGAGAGAAAAAGACATGAGCTTTTCCATATTCAAGTTATTTCCAAACATCAAAAGATTGATACTTTGTTTGATAGTGGCTCACAAGTAAATTTAATTTCTAAAGCAATTGTAAAGATATTGGGATTAGCAACTACACCTCACAGGAAACCATACCCATTAGGATGGTTGAATGATAAAGCACAACTACAAGTGACTAGATAGTGCAAACTCAAGTTTTCTTTTGGGTCAACATTTGTAGATGAGGTTGAGTTAGACATAATTCCTTTGGATATATGTGGAATTGTTTTAGGAAGTCCTTACTTGTAAGATAGGAAAGCTATTTTCTATAGAGCTGAGACAAGTATCTACTTGTCAAAGATGGAATCAAATACTTTGTAAGAGCTCATAAGCTCAAGAATAATTATACTCTCATAAACTTAGGGCAAATGGAAAGAATGATAAATTCATGCAAACAATTCCTATTGATGGTTGTAAAGGAAAAGAAACCTGATAAAACCAATGTATTCGAGGTTGTAATGCTAAACAACAAGTTGATTTAGAAAAGGTTGTTTCAGAGTATGATATCTTGTTTCAAGAACCTAAAGGTTTGCCACCCAAAAAGGAAATAGTGCATGATATTATTTTGCAGCAATATGCTCCATTGCCTAACATTGGAATGTACAGGTTGTCTACTTTAGAGAATGTTGAAATCAAGAAGTAGGTGCAGGAGTTTCTCGAGAAGGGGTTCATCAGGCCTAGTACATCACCATGTGGGTCACCAATCGTTTTGGTAAGAAATAAGGATGGCTCGTGGAGAATGTGCATTGATTACCGAGCACTCAATAAGATAAAAATCAAAAATCGTTATCCCCTTCCTCGCATAGATGATCTTTTAGATCAATTGAAAAAAGTTATTTATTTCTCCAAGCTAGACTTGCACAATGGATACCATTAGGTCAGAGTTGTAGAACAAGATGCATGGAAGACTACTTTCAAAACAAAGCAGGGATTATATGAGTGGCTAGTTATACCTTTTGACTTAACTAATGCTCCTGCTACTTTCATGAGATTAATGAATGATGCAATCTGGCCTTTTATTGATGATTTTGTTATTGTGTATCTGGATGAGATTCTGATTTTTAGCAAAACATGGGAAGAACACTTAAATCATGTTAAGCAGACATTAGATGTTTTGAAAAGAGAAAAACTTCATGTTAAACTCTCAAAATGTGAATTTAGCAAAACATCTCTAAATTATTTGGGTCATATAGTAGGGGGTGGTGAATTGAAAACAGATCCCTCTAAGGTGGCAGTCATTGTAAATTGGCCTAAACCCAAATCTGCTACAGAAGTTAGAAGCTTCTTAGGAGCAGCACAATATTGGAGGAAGTTCATTTCT
>APFE031218601.1:69259-127579 GCA_000404065.3 Pinus taeda
TCTTGGGGCTTGATAGATCCAGAGTTAAGATGGATCTAGGTTTTTATTTATTTGTGATACCTTTTTTTTAGAGTGTTTGTAAACCTCTTTGTATTTTAAATTTATAGTGTTTATACATAATAATAATAAATTTTTAAATAGGGCGGACATTAGATTAAAATTGTTAAATGTTAAACATTATGTTTATGTTTAGGTTAACATTTAGGTGTTTACATGTTTACGTGTTTTTACGTGAGATCTACTCTCATATTGGACTACAACTTTTTCAGAAGAAAAAGCGTGATTCATTTTATAACATAGGAAAAATATTGGGACATTTACATGCATGACCGCGAGGCGCAGACATAGAAAACCATCAGATTTAAAATAGGCTGTATCGTTCAGGAGGATACGTAAACTAATGATTGATTTCTCATAAACATTTGAAAATCACTAGTCATGCATGGGAAGTCTTAATTTCTAGAAAAAACGCTTACCATGCATGCACAATAAGTGAAGTTAGCCATGAAATTTCAAGTTTATTGCTCAGGTTATTTTTTCCCATTTCAAAGCAATCTTGTTATTATTATGTTTTTCTTATGATAATTAAGTTTATATTTTTCTAAATTTGGAAATTCACAAGTGTTAGTGATTATAAGTTGTTCATTAATGGTTAAGGCTTAGAAATTTAAAGATGTTATTTATTTGTAACTTGTTGGAAGTTAGAATTTAGAAGGTGAAAATGAATATCTTAATTTTATTTATTTATTTTCAAGCATATTTTCCAATTGATTTTGTCTGGTCTCATAGGGATTTCTTGGAATGGTAAGTTTGAGTTTTGTGTGACAAAGGTTTTTCAAAGTCCTAACTCTATTTTTCATTTGGAAACACATTTTAAAAAACAAAAAATTACAATCTCACCAAAAATATTTATGGTTAGGTTCTTGCCAAAAACAAAAACATTGGTTAATAAGATCAATGTATCACCACAAATTATTTGATAAAATGTATATAAGAGCAAAAAATGCTAATTTTATGAAAATTTCTTTATTATTTAGAGATGAAAAACATATATACCATTGTTAATGTGAAGTTTAAGATAAGATAAGGAGGGCTTCCTTGTAACCATATGAAGTCAATTATTGCAAATAAGTAATTGAAATATGGTTGTTCCTTGGTTTAAGCAATTGAAATATGGTTGTTTCTTGGTTGAATATAACATTGAAAAGGGATTGAGCATGTTCATCGATTCATGATAAAATTAAAAATTAGTTATCAATACATGAACTTTAGACCTTTAAATGTACGTCTAAGTTTCCATAGAGGAAAAACATCTAAAGGTCGAAAAATAACAAATCCAAGAAACAAAGTTTAATAATAAAAAAAAGTGTTGCTTACAACTGTAAATAAAATAACTCATCGTATTCTCCCAAGGGATGGTGTTATTGGAAGGGATGTAACATGATTAAGTAATCATGGTATAAATGTCTTTCTAAGGGAATGAGAAATAAATATGAATTTTTTTAATTCAAATTAAAAAAAAAAATTATGGTTGGATTTTGACAATGTATTATTTTGTTTATATTTTAATTATAATAAATTTAGTAATAATATGTATATTAATAAGGGTTTATATAGTAGCTAGTGTTTGTCGTTAACTTAAATATAATTTAATAAAACAAAAATAACACAAAAATATAAATATTATATTGTTGAATTACCATCATCAAAAATTAAAGAAATATAATTAATATATTGTTTATATTAAAAGATATATATTTATATGTGTTTATTTTTATTAATTATATAATTGTTTATATTAAATTTATTAAATATGTTTTAATATAATAATACTTATTTAAATGAAAATATTGTGAAATTATGAATTCATGAAAATAGAATTATGGAAAAAAAGAAAAAACAAAAAAGTCCAAAAGTTAAATAAAAAGAAATAAAATTAAACAAAAAAATAATAACTAATAAAAATGAAAGTTACCAAGCAACCTATGATAAGAACTCAATCAACCACCATACAAATAATAATAATAAAAATTAAATTCCCAATATTAAATTATGAATAAACGTCATACATTTTTGGTAAAAACAAACTAATAGCCAATAAAAAAACATACCTGAATATACATAATATTTCATTATAAAATATCCACAACTAAAAATAAAATAAAATATTTACAACTAAAAAATTCATAAAATAATTATCTCTTTCCTGATATGTCAAAGCAATGTGGCTAGAATATGATCTTGGATGAGCAAATTGTACAATTATATATTCATATTCAAGCTATTAAGTGGCTAAAAATTAAATATTTAACCTTAGGCATAAACTTGCACATATTAAAAATTAGAAATCAACATTGAAAAGGAATTAATGTAATTGTAAATTTCCTTATTGGAAATGCAATTTTTTAATTATAAGAAATTGTTAAACATTATGACGAGTTCTAAAACATTTCACATCACAAACAACTTATTTAAATATACTACATCAGAATCAATATTCGATTTGATAAATGGTTAACATGACACCATTTTCACTATTCAACAAGGACTTCTTAACATAATATTTAAATGCTTTCACTTTCATGGTTGTACATTTGTACTTGACATATCCTCCTCTCTATCACTCAATAAAATATTCTAACTTATGCATGTATATTAATAGCTATGCTTATAAAATTCATAACAAATAACTAAATTCATTTGATTTAACTTTGAGATATCATTAATAATGAGTTTAATTATTTTTGCATGTATATTAATATTAATATTTATGAAGTTGATAATAAATAAGTAAATTTATTTGATTTAAAGTTGATAAATCATTTCTTAATGAGATGTTGGAAGATGTGTTAAGGAGGGAGGAGAAGGTTACTCACCCAAATGTAATTCCATGCATTAAATGGGGTTGTGGTTAATTGAATCTATGCACTCACACATGTTTATGAGTTATGGCGATTTAGAATATTAATCCATAAATATTTGTAGTTACCTCATTTTCTTGGTGTTGTTGGTGGCACTATGTAATTATCTAAAGCCTTTGTTGTATCTTCGGGCTGCTTGTAGGATTTGTCCTCCCATGTGTTCAAACTTGTGGTACATCAATTAAGGAAGGTCCAAATCCTTCTACTCTGGCCTTCCATTTCTTATTCTATATTGTTGGTTGGCCACTCTGCAACTCTCAACAGTGCACTGAAAGCAAATAGTATATGTGCTTAAAGGCAGGATGGTCGATGTCAACATTCTTTTGGGGTCAACTAGAATCTCCTCCAATCTTGCTGGTAATTTTTTTGACTTACAACCCTTTCAAGTGGTGTTGTAATTTCAATGTTGTGGTTCTAGCTTTTTCGGTCAAGAGACTTGTTGTATCTTCAGGATACTTATGGGATTTTCCCTCCCCTATGTTCGAACTTGTGGTACATCAGTTTAAGAAGGTCCAAGTCCTCCTAATCTGGCCTTCTATTTCTCATTCTATATTATTGGTTGGATACTTTGCAACTCTCACCAATCTGCTGAAATCATATGGTATATATGCACTTGAAGGCAAGACGTTGATGCTAGGATTCTTTTGGGATCAATTGGAACTCATCTCCTCTAAGCTCACTAGTATCTTTTTTGACTCACGACCCTTCCAAGTGGTGTTATAATTTCAATGTTGTAGTTATGGATTTCTAGGTCAAGAGACTGGTTTTGACCCTATGGCTAGTGATAGTGGCTTGTTTATCTTGTGGGGAGGTTGCCCAACATTTTTCCATCTCAAGGAAGGCTCTATATTACATAGATTTGCTTCCAACTCTTCCCTATGGTTCCTTGGCATTTTGTTATACTCGACACCCCTTTTCCTAAATCTCTTCACCTTTCTTGCCTTGCATTGGTCTCCCCTTAAACTTCAATCTCATCCCCTTATCCATTATTTTGGGTATCTTCTATTAGGGAACTTACCTCTCCCTATTACCATGTCGCAGCAACAAATGCATCTGAGGCATGGCTATGGAAACTGAGGCCCCATCAACATGTCTTGAGCCTAGTCTTAGGTGAAATCCGCAACATATGTATATCATTCATCCACTCCCCTAGAAATTCAAGATGAAGTTCATTTATCGAGACTAGGGCGGTTCATGACAAGATTCCCACTTTGACTCAAAGATTTACGCTGAAGTTTTATTGGATTTAGGAATATAGACAAACCGAGGGTCATAGGGATCAATACTTGCACTCCATAAATTTGTATTGGCATATGAAAACAATATTGGCCCATGTCATTCAGGAGAAGCAAGAAGGCCACAATGAAATCATCATTCACCTCAATGGTATCCAGTGGGTCCAAAAGGATCCATGCTCTTGCCTAGTTAGCTTGGACGCTTGACTAGCTTGTATAAAGACACATTTACGTTGCGAGAGACAAAATTGATTTATGCCCCTACAACTTCTTCTGAGGAAGGATGATAACCTAGGTTCATTATAATTTTATGTCCACGCTTTCTGAAATGAATTCTAGAGTTTCCTATGTTTTACAATTATGGTCTGCCTTTTATACCTAGTTGTTATTTTGTAGTCTCTATGATTGCATTGCCAACATTTTATCATGGTCTAGATATAACTATGTAGTAGATCTGGTATGTGTAATTTTAATAGACAAAATAACTCTACAATATATTTACTATCATGGATTGGTTTTCCTTGTGGCAAGACACAACAATAAGATTTTGATTTTTGTATGACTAAATTATGAATTAATGAAAATTGGAAAATTAACAAAAAAATTGATAAATCATAAACAAAATTTTTATTTTATATTAAAAAAATAAAATATAAAAGCAAGAAAATAAAGTTAAGAAAACATAAAAATAAGAATGTAATGCTTTTTTTCTTTCTAAGATGCTTTAAAAATTCTATTAATCAGATCAAAGAAGCATTGTTTTTACATCCAGATGCATCGACCACAGCCTGAACAATCTTCAACACAACACTACAATTTGTACCCAAAAACAACAGTGATGGCCACAATGACCAAAAGAAGATCTGTGACAACCCAAAAGCCATGAGAACAATATTATATCAAGATGAAACAAGTGAAGATGAACATTCCATACTAAAAAATATACAAAAGATCAACTCATCGAGCCATAGAAATATTATGCCCAGAGCCAAAACATCAACCCATCCACCAGTTGCACATCTAGAGGCCAACCACACTAGATGTAGAAGCCTCAAGATAATACAGTGTCATAACATCTAGGCCCATGTGCATCCATACCAAAACAAAGCATCAACTGGACCCACATAGAAGACTAAGGCCTGTGCCTCAACATTGAAACAAATAAGTCCACCTGCCAAACACAAAAACCATAGTTAGATTGCATTAGAATACCTAGGTCACATAACAAGCAGAGAAACCATGATACCCCCATCAAATGTCAAAGTGAAAGCCAGAAAATCCTAACAGCAACGTTGTAACAAAAGAGCACCAAAAAACATTTGGCCAATACTTAATCCTGGTCAAAAGAGATTATTGTAAGGCCATGCACGCTATCAACAGGTTGGTCAATTTGATCCTCGAGGTCTCCAGGAGGGTTAGTGAGATCACTAGAGGCATAATCTGTGACAATGAAATTTCCTACCTGGGCCAGACAAGACTCAACACTATCAAGGCAAAACCACTGGCTCTGCAACTTACATTTAATATCCTCCAGGCCATAAAACAAATTATAAGTCTCAACCTGTTTTCCCTTAAAGATTAAATGGAGCAGTGTATCCAGTTGTTGATGCAAGGAAAGAGAATACAAAAAATGCAAACATTTTTTATGAAATCTGCCAGGATCTAAAACCCTTCACAAGTCTAAGGTTGTCTTCTAAAGCTCAGAGTCAGTGTGATAGGGGTGATCCTCAATTTCTTTTGCTTCCAAGAGGAGTATTTTTCTCCTCACTTCCAGAGGAACCACATCAAAGAAGGAACCCACATAATCAAATTCAAATATCCAAGATCGTTTAGCACAACAATCCCCAAACGCCCCCTCCTATTCATCATTTGCTGACGTGGAGGCATGATGAGTGAGGGGGAGAGCAAGCCAAAGAAGTACACAAACCACACCCAACAAAAGAAGAAGATGAGCATAGAACAATCTTGCTTTCTCCTTATTGAAAAACCAACAGATCATCCCCCCAACACGACAATAGAGGGCCAAATTCGACAGAATAGCCTAACTCAAGGAAACATAAGGACATATGACTAGGAACCCCCTAGAACTAGACCAAATTATGAAGAACAGGAGGGAAGCTCTCAAAAAGAACGAAATGCACCCCCTCAACATAAGGAGTTTTGTGAAAAATGTGACTCCAACAAAATAAGAGAGAAAACCCAGAATGAAACAGAAAACGAAAACGAGAACTTTTAAAAGCTAACCCTTGGACAACCTTGACAACACACTTTAAATATCGAGAACGAGTCCTTTTAAAACCTAACAAAGCCAACCCTTTGACAACCAAGACAACACCCTTTGAAAAGAAAAGATGCAACTAACCAGACATAGACACAAGAGGACAAGACACTTGCTCCATCCTCAAATACCATAATTACAATAATAGGAGTATAACACTATAACAAGCCACACAATGTGATTTCGAAATACAAGAGGATACTGCAACAAAACTAGAATAACAATATACAAATGCAATTGTAACAGAATGTAGAATACCTCATTGTGCCTTCCCAAATAAGATGTCGACTTCTGAAAACCACACTTTGCACCCACAAGCAGCAGAGATGTCGAGAAAACCAGTTCTAAGAGAACCATTGTAAGGTAGAGTGAGGATACAACCTCACCACCCATCCAATAGACGACATACTTCCGTCACCCTGAAACCATATGCAAGCATTTATAACCATTAAAACCATTGTACACATTCCCTCAAATTATTGCCTCTCCATAACAGCCTTAGGATATCTATAGAGAGACTCGCCTACCGAGAGGATTTCATAATCCATTGATCGTTGACAATATCACCCCATCAAAGAAAATTAAGAATGTAACGTTAAATTAATGTGTAATTTTTTTAGTTTCAATTTTTTAAAATTAATTTTTAATATAAAAAACTAATTTGGTTTTCCTTAATATATTAAGTTAGATAAGAACAAAATTTTAAAATTTGTAGTATCATTTTTTTAATTTTTTTTAGTATTTAAATATAAAAATTTGAATATGAATGTTGGGTTTTCTTAACACAAAGCTAGATAAGAATTACACTTTTTAAATACTAAAAAATTAATCTTCAAATGAATGTGAATAGTTTTGCTTTTATCATTAATTAATTCGATTATATAAGTTAGATAAAATATATAAATTTATTTAAAATTGAGAAATTGATTATTATATTTGCGATTTTCAAGATAAATAGAGAAAATTATCCTCTTAGATTTTACTTTAAAGCTGTTTAGTACATGAAAATTAAATATGAATAAAATATCACATAAACCAAAGTAAAAAATTAAAAGCACGGGAAAAAACAGAATGTCTTTTAGTCTTTTACTCAACATCAAACTTCCATATCTTTTATGGAAGAATCTACATCATGGCATCTTAAAATTTCTACATCATGGCATCTTAAAATCAAAATCTTACTTAGCTAAATTAACAACACATGGAAAAAAACATGGTATTTTCTACTGAACATCCAAAAAAAACATGGTATTTTCTACTAAACATCCAACATATTTCAAGGAAGAATCTATATCATGGCATATTCAAACCAACTTAGCCATATGTGGATCCTACAAAACCCAATCATAGCCAGAGATATATAGATTTAATAGCTTAGTCAACTTTAAATATAATTTTACAAGAGGTTTTCAATAACCCAATCAACCTCAAATATGACTTTGGGAGGGCTTTTTATTTTAATGTTGTGCAGCCAAATCATGGCAAAGATGAAAAAATGTCAGGAACCAAACACTCTGAACCATAAACTTCCATAAGAATGAACTTTGGGCCCAATGACAACCCAAGATTAGAAAGTCAATGGGCCAAAAACCCTCATGACCATATACCTTTATACGAATCAATTTCGGACATAAGCTTTTGTAAAGGCTTTTTGGATCCTCTGCAGCTTAATGAGAGCCATAGATTTCTAAAGTCAATGGAAACACCTAAAGACCTTCAACTCCACTATACATACAACATGGCCTTGAGCGAGAAAAGGGGAGAGGGAAGGGCCACATGCAAGTAAACTTGCCATGCCATAAAGGACTCTATGATATGAATGTTTGTTAATACCATAAGGTGGGGTAGTTAAATTAATGTTTATATTTTATTAACTTTAGTTAAATATATAATGACTTACTATTTAAGTAATTTTAATAGTTTACAATAATTTTATTGGTAAATTAAAAATTAATAATTTTGGGTATTACTAAATTATATAAATAAGTAAAGAGATAGATATTTTTATTAAAGGTCAGAGGTTTTTATTTTGATTTATCAATTTTTTTTGAAGGATGGTATATAGGGTAAATTGGACTTTGTAAGGTTTAAGGACATTAAATATGTTATTTGCTAGAATTGGTTTTGGATGAGGATGATAACACTCTTTTTGACCATTGAGGTTAGACCTAATTCATCAAGATGAGTGTATTCACATGAATATAAGATTATTGATGTGTGTACCTTATTAAACACCTTAACCTAGGGTTTTGGTGATTTATATCTCAAGTAAAATGTAGTGAGTTCCTCCACCAAGTCTCAAGTTCAAACTTTATGGGAAAGATTGAGGAGGGAAGACGCTTTGGGGAGAATTAAACTATCCCAATGAGCATCAAAGCTTGACCAAGCTTTAAAAAATCCTAGTGAGTAGCATCGCACTAGTGGGCAAATTATTCCTCCATCCAATAGATGGGTTGGCCCCAACCTAGTCTCAACCTAGTTATAAAAAGGGAAAAATGTTGTGAGTTCCAACCCATTGCTAAATCACAATGTTCATGTTCACATGAACAAAAGATCAGTGACATGGGTATTTTGTTGAAGACAAACAATATACACCTATCAGCAATGCATTAAATGCTACATAGGTTGGAAAATACATAGTTAAATTTACATGGTGTATATGTTGGTGTATATCCCAACTTATATAACATTTAATGCATTATTGTGGAGTGCATATTGTTTACCTTTTGTTGAACACCCCAATCTTGTGTTTTGGTTAAGAACTATTATTTGCATAAACTATTGTCCACATGTGAATTCTAAAAATAAGTAAAAGAGTAAGTACATGAAGTCTTGGTTCCATAATTGTTATAGAAAGAATAAGAGATAAAAAGATATAACATTGAGCACTGGCTTTAATCAGATTCTCATGAACATTGAAATATGGAGAAAGTAGTAGGGAAAAAATTGAGAATGGAAATTGATCAAGTATAAAAACTTTGGCAAATTTTATTAGTCTCTAATAGGTAAAAATGTTTGGCAATACTTTTGTAAAAATATTCAAATTTTAATGATTTTATATAACTTTTATAAAACTTATGTTATTTTTAAAGAAATAATTTTATCCAATAAAATTTCCAAAAAAAAGATAATTGGCTAATAATTTTTTTGGAAAAAATATGATGAGAAATTAATCTATTTATAACATTTAATCCTAAAAATTTGTCAAAAATTTACTTACTAAACACTTTAATATGCTTATCAAATACATTTTGGAATATCAACAAAATTATATGAATTTTAATATGCTTAGATAAGGAAGTACTGAAACAACACAATTTTGCATTATATATTGTTTTGAAAGTATATCAGATTTATTTTGGAAAAATACTAAATTTAATTTTGAAAATATAAAATTTATTTTGAAAGTATTTAAAATCTATGTATATTCAAATTTATTTAAATAATGAGATAATAAGACAAAAAATTCAAATAAATTAACTTTAAAATTATGTAACAACTTCTTCCATCACAATAAAATAAGATATAAAACAAAATAATCAATAAAATAATTTTAAAAATATGTAATGAGTTCTTAAAAAAACAATATTATTAATATAATATTTAATAATTATTATAAAAATTATTTAATTAATTATATATTAAAAATTTAATTTATTATATTTATATAATTAAATAATAAATAATAAAATTATTAATATTTAAAATTTAACAATTAATATATATATATAAAATTAATATATAAAATATAATTTAATTATATTATATAATTTAATGCATTTATTTTAATTATATATTATATATAATAATTAATATAAAATTATCTTATATACATATTCATAGTTGTTATATATTATATTATTTTATTATATTAATTATTCATCTTGATTCTCTATTTAATGTCTTTTTTATGTTGTATTCATCTCCATCCTAATCCATGCCTAAGTCCACCTTAATCCTATCACATCAAAGAAAACCTAAATAAATATAAGTATCTCTATTCTTAATTATTCATCCAATATATCTATTTAATGTCCTTTTCATATTGTATTCATCTCCATTCTAAGCCATGCCCAAGTCCACTCTAATCCTATCACATCCAAGAAAATTTAAACAAATATAACAAGCAAATCACTATCCCATAAACAAATATAACACATAAATCACCATCCTAACCCCAATTATGTTGTATTCATTTCCATCATCCTAACCCTAAGCCCAAGTCCATTCCATCCCAACCCGAGTGATTTTGTATTCATTTCCATTTTAACCGTAAACCCAAGTCCACTCCAACCCAATCCCTATTCATTTCCATCATCTTAACCCTAAGCCCAAGTCCATTCCATCCCAATCCCAAATGATGTTGTATTCATTTCCATTTTAACCCTACACCCAAATCTATTCTAATCCAATCCTGTATTCTTTTCCATCCTCTTAACCTTAAGCCCAAAGCCACTGCAACCCAATGCCATCCCATTTATATTGTATCCATTTACATCCCAATCCCATCCATTTATGTTGTATCCATTTACACCCCCAATTATATTGTATCCATTTACACTCTCCTAAGCCTAAGCAATAAATCCACTCTAACCCAATCCAATTATGTTGTATTCATTTCCATCCTAGTGCTAGGTCCACTCTAGCCCCATCCTTCCATCCCAGGGCTAGGTCCACTTTAGCCCAATCCCATCCCCATCCAAAAACCCCAAACAAATATAAATCCCCATCCCACCCATGTCCCATGAGAAGAAACCCCCAAACAATATAACAAAATAGAAACATTCACACCATAAAGTGGAGCCACGAGGAAAATGGAATTATTCATGCCACGAGTGGGCACACCATGGGCAAATAGAATTCTTCAAACCAGAAAAGGACATGCAAAATAGTTTTTAAAACAGGGAGTGTAACAACTCACACTGTCAGATTGAGTTGGGAAGATTAGAATCCGTCGCTTTAACGGGCGTTGACGAGCGCAAACCCCGACGCCGGCGTCGGAGATGTTTGGAAGTAATTAAAAATAAAATAAAGCCAAGAAATTCCGTTAACAGCCTCGTAAATTCAACGCCAGGCTGCGAATCCACCTCGATACACTGTGTCTGCAACCGACAAAACGCCAAATATACCCAACGATTTCCGGAATGCCGGCCAAGCACTCTGGACCGCGATTCAGGGTTCCCGGGAAACGAGAGCCGTCGATTCCCACCGGCTAGCTCTGTTCCAAGCAACTAGCCGCGCCGGCCATTTATTACAGATAAAACTCCCAGTAACGCCATATCCGGCCCTCGTATCCCCAAAATATCCCGAATGATGGTGTTTGAATGCACGGGTTAACTGTGGTTACGGAGAGTTGACTCGGCGAGCGGTTTTCTTGGAGGATTTACCGATAAATTTTGCAGAGGCAGGGGAATGGACGAGCATTTTTTCAAGAGAAAGCAAGTGGGTTGTGATAAGCCTGAGCTTTTATGCAAGTGGGTTGTGATAAACCTGAGCTTTTATGCAAGTTTTAATGTAATCCACATGGGATTTTGGTATTGAGTAATTGAATTGGGTATCGATGATGACGAGAAATGTAACGCATGAAAGGATTTCAAGGATTTGGGCAATGAAATAACGAGAATCCATCGCTACCCACATGACAAAGCCCTGCTGATTTCAATAATTTTGCATGAATTCAGTGCTGGGCTTTTGTGATAGAGTTTGATAAATACCGGTGTTTGTTGAAAGGTTTTAAGTGGGTTATGAAGTGGATCGGTCTGAGGAGGTAATAGCAATGGTGGCCGCCAAGATGATGAAATGGATGCCATGGCCTGTTCTATCTACTCAGAAATTTCAGCTGGGTCTTGTTCTGCATGAGCTTGAAGGGCTGTGTCTTAATGGTGGCTCGGACAAGTTGAATTTGATGGTTCATATTAAATGGAAGGGGTCGAGAGGCAAATTGGGTTCCAGGTTCAGAAGCGTTGAGAGAAACTGTACTGCTATGCGGACTGTTGGGGATAAGGGCACTGTGGAATGGAATGAGAGCTTTGATCATGCCTGTGTTCTTACCATGCTCAGAGGCAGTGCGTTTCATCGGTGGGATGTTGCCTTTGAGGTCATCAATGTGAGTGCTCAATGTTCTTATCATGGTTTGGTTTTTGTAGAACAATTTTTTCTCTAGCTTTGTGGAATTGATATCTGGGTTCATACGCGCCATCTATCGATGGCAAGTAAAATGCATGTTTCTTTTTCATTGGATTCAGTTGTACATACCCACAATTTCATGACTGGATGCAGTTGTGTATACCCACAATCTCTTTTGATTGAATTCACTTGTGTATACCTGCAGTTTCTTTTGATTGGCTTCAGTTGTCTATGCCTGCAGCTTCTTTTGATTCGATTCAGTTGAATGCGCTTGCAATTTCCTTTGATTGGATTCACTTCTACATGCCTACAATTTCATTTGATTGTATTCACTTGTATATCCCACAATTTCTTGTGATTTTGTTCAGTTTAGCTCAGTTGTATACATATACAATCTTGTTAATTAGTTGTTGCCCATACATGTGCATATTTGTATTGAGTCTGTTTGCAGAATGATTCTGATTTTTTGTTTCTGTGTTGGTCCACATTGTGAGATTGTAAAGTAAGATGCATTCGTTCTTGAAAAGATTAATTTCAGAAATGAATTGTCACGGAGACCTATATATCAGAATCTGATCTGACATGCATGTCAAGATGCAATCGAATACCTAGTCCGTAGTTTAGGGGCTTTTTAGGATGGATGCATTTGCTTATATTAGGCAAGGGTGATTTGGAGAGTGCCCTGGGTCACTGTGTTGTAGCTCAAAAGGTGTTAACTTTCAAGCTTGTCTTTGCTTCTATAAGGAGATCATGATTTGGGTTTTCTCTGGGTCACTGGCATTGATGTGAGTGGAATCCTAAGAAACTAGGCCATGATGATTGCCAATTCATAAGCGTGCCCATTACAAACCTCCCAAACCACTATGAGAATTGGATATCTAATAAGCACAAGGGTACATCTGAGCCCTGATCTTAGCGACTTCAAAATCAGAGTCAAAATCTCATGTCAAATGGAAATTTCATTGTAGTGGACAAATGGCTTCTCAGATCTGATAATATAACATGACAGCCTGGTTCTTGCAATTGTCCATAGAGAGGTAGATCTTTAAATTGAGAGGGATGCTGTTGAGAGATAGAGAAAATGATCAAAATTGTTGTTTATGGACGTGGTTCATCTGTGCTAACCGGATTTTGTTGCTTGGTAGGTAATCAGGGGAGAAAATTCATTGATGATGCACTTTCTTTTGTCTTTTGTAGATATGTTTAATGTTGTCTTTTCATTCAACCTAACTATCTCAAAATTGGCAGGCCCCGGAAAATGATCTGAATAGCAGACTGTCAGTTGTAGGGACAGCTTTTCTTAACATTGCGGAGTTTGTTTCATATGGGAAAAACATGGCACAAACCAGCAAGATTCCATTTTCTTGTTGTGTTGGAGGTGCAACAACAGAGGCAGCACTTGTGGTGAGTTTGTCACACTTTATATGTAACCCTCGGGATCTCTCTTCCTTAGGGATCTTCATTGTTTATTTTATGCTGAACTTCCATTTCTAAAAAATAAGTCAAAAGATAATTTGTAGACAATGCCCCTAAATCTATATTTTGCTCTTCATAAATAGAAGAGAACTAATATTTGGCTTCCTCTCCGTGTGATACTTTTGTAGGCAAATCCTTTCATCAATTTTTTCCAAATACATATTTTGAAAGTGACTTAAAAATTTAAATTGATTCACGCAGGTAACTCTGAACTTCATCCATCTTCAGAATGACCAGGAGCCATTTGACCCCGTTCAAAAGCTTCTAGTCCCCTTGTCATGCATAATACCTTTTGTGTCAGAAAAGGATACTCCGAAGAGACCCGATAAATATTTTTCGGACGAGGATGGAAGTGTTTGCAAACAATCTCCACGCAGTGAAGAATGTGAATCTGCTGATTTATTTGACTCTGAATCTACTGAAGAGGGTGAAGTGGACGAAGCGATGGATGGGGATGATTTGATCTCTGGTAGTTATGACACTTTGGCTGCAGCAAATCTTTCTGCTGGTCCTATTTATCTGGATTGCGAAGAATATGAAAATGGAGACAATGAGTTGACAAACTCAGGGTCAAGTTTTGATTCTCTTCCCAAACTCATTGATGAACCATCTTCTCCAGACTCTGATCTTGCCAGTCAACAACCTGCAGTGCGTAAACTTCTTTCCTGGAAAAAAAGGAAGTTCAGTTTTAAATCCTCCCCAAAAGCAAGGGGAGAGCCATTGTTAAATAAGGCATATGGAGAGGAGGGGGGAGATGATATTGACTTTCATCGTCGACAATCAGGCTCTCCCAATGATCCCTTTTATTTCGTGAGTTCTCTCTCTTGTCATAATCAAATGAAAAGGAATTGGTTGATACTCTGGAAAGTCTGTCGACACCATTTTCATACATTGTTTTTGCATCATATACCTGTGATTTCCATTGCCAACATAATTACAGTTTTGTTTGTTTACCGATTCTTCTGTTTCTGTTCTCATTATATCTGTCTTAAAACGTTGACCTTAGCCCCTTAGAATGTTGTCCAAAATGTAGCACAAAAACTAACAGCAAATTCTTGTTTCTCAATTCCAGGATGATAAGGGTAAAAATGGAGTGAATACAATCATTTCTGCGTTTGGAGATGATCAATTCACAATAGGCAGTTGGGAACAGAAGGATATAGTTAGTAGAGATGGACAGATGAAGTTGTCAGCACAAGTATTTTTTGGTTCAATTGATCAGCGTAGTGAAAGGGCTGCGGGTGAGAGTGCTTGTACTGCCCTGGTAGCTGTTATTGCTGATTGGTTGCATAGTAACCCAAATACTATGCCAATCAAATCACAATATGATATGCTAATACGAGAAGGATCTCAGGAATGGAGGGGACTCTGTGACGTTGATGATTACAAAGAGAGATTTCCCGATAGACACTTTGATTTGGACACAGTATTACAGGCTAAGATACGGCCTTTATCTGTAGTTCCTGAAAAGTCCTTTGTTGGCTTCTTTAGGCCTGAAGGTATGGGAGATTCATTTGACTTTCTGCAAGGAGCAATGTCTTTTGACAATATCTGGGATGAGATTACCAAAGCAAATATGGTAGAGAGTCAAAATAATGAGCCACAGATTTACATAGTCAGCTGGAATGACCATTTTTTCCTTCTCAAGGTTGAGAAGGAAGCATTCTACATAATAGATACACTTGGGGAAAGATTGTTTGAAGGGTGTAATCAGGCCTACATTTTAAAGTTTGATCAGGAGACAGCAGTATACCAGTTGCCACCAAAAGATCAGAAGAAAGAAGAAGAGAAGAGTGCTGTCAGTGAAAAGGCTGTTACGGCAAAGGATTCAAAGTCTACAGCAACAAAAGATTCAAAACCTACAGCAACAAAAGATGCAAAATCTTCAGCAGCAAAAGATGCAAAATCTACGGCAGCAAAAGATTCAAAATCTGCAGTAGCAAAAGATTCAAAATCTGTGTCAGCAAAGGATTCGAAGTCTACAATAGCAGAGAATTCAAAATCTTCAACTGCAGAGGTTTCAAAATCTCCAGGAACAGAGAATGCAATCCAACAGAATCAAGAAAAGTCAGTAGTTGAAATTGGAGACACAAAGGAACCCGAGACCTCCAAAGATGATAATGACGAAAAGCTGATATGTAAAGGGAAAGAATCTTGCAAAGCATTTATCAATGGATTTTTAGCAGCTCTTCCACTGAGAGAATTGCAAGTAGATATGGAAAAGGGCTTAATGGGGAAAATCTCGTTACATCACCGCTTGCAGATTGAATTTCATCTCACAGCTCAATAATCTGGATTTCTCACTGTACATATTATTGATTTTACTTTCATAGCCGAATGTTTTACATATTTATCTGACACACAGGTAGTATTACTATTGACAATATAACATGCTTGCAAAGAACATTAGCATTGTACCAATCTAGCACCATCTGAACTTCAAAATCTCAGTTGGAAAGAGCAATAATCGGTTGGATTTGGGCTAACAAGTAGCAAAGAGTGAAGAAGTTTGTATTTTCTAGAGTTAGCCTCTGTGCTAGTACAAAGGATATTACGTTATGTCATCAGGAGAAGAAATCTGAGTTATATAATGCTTTCTGCCTTCATCCAAGAAGGGGAGATTGCATATTTCTTAGTTGAAAATCACGGCACTGTTATAATGTTTAAATGAGGATGAACTTGTCCAGGACTAGCTCAAAGGCATTGCAGTCAAGATGGCTGTTCAGTCCTCTAGAAATATTGACTGCTTATCCAAAGGGAAAAGAGTCCTTGTATACATTTTATAATAATGTTCTGAGAGCTACGTGCAATTATTCATGGGAATGTTTATGAAGCCAGGACATTGGGAGAGATATGACCATAATAAAAGCTATGGCATGTGTGAAATTCTTGTTTGTATTCCAACCCTTGGTGGTTTGGAGCTTTGTGACGGTGTTTTTCAGTGTGTGAAAGTCAATGCAACTTGGTTTTTGTATCTCACGTTTTAGCAACCTGTAATGTTTAATATTTGCTGTCTTCATCAATTCAGGTGTGAATGGCAACTCTACCAATAAATATGCCGAGTAAATAATGGAGGGGATTTCAGAAGAAAAGGTATTGGTGTTGAGAATTCTAATTTTCAGTCACTTCTAACCAGTCCTACTATCTGACTGTTTTCTATTTGACGCATGTGTAACCTTTTACAAATCAGCCCCATAAGGGGTTTGCGCAGACCTCACACCCATGGTGAAAACAAGGATGCCTAATAAGCTGGAGTTATGTTTTGACACAAAAGAATCTTGGCAACTGGTTTTGGCATGTCAGTGTTTTGAAATTCAATGCAACTTGGTTTTTTTATCTAACATTCCAACATCCTGTTATATTTAATATTTTCTGTCTTCATCAATTCAAGTGAATAATATTTTTACCAACAAAGATGCCGAGTAAATAACAGAAGGGATTTCAGAAGAAAAACTATAGGTGTTGAAATTCCTAATCTTCAGTCACTTCTAAGAAGTCCTGCTATCTGGCTGTTTTCTGTTAGATTTGTGTGTGTAACTTTATGTAAATGGACCACAATTTCATGATTGGAACATCATAAGGGGTTGGTGCAGACCTGCCAAGCCATGGTGAAAACATGGATGCCTACCCGCGCACTTATTAAAGTATGATCTGGTTGGAAACCTACCAAACTTGGCAAAAACTTAAAATCTATCTGCATGACTGGGCATAATAATGAATCGTCAAGAACCCATCCCTTGTATCTTAAGACCTGTCTAGGCAACTTGCTGAATTTTGGACTGGGTGATCTCTCTTCTATGTTACAAGAGATGGTGGAAATCCTATGTCTCAAATATTATAAAGACAAAATGGCATTAATTACTTTGTTCAGGATTCCTGCCATATAAATTAGACAAGTAGACAGTTTTGTATGTATTGATGCAATTGTTCATGCACATATCAACTGCAAATTGTCAGTGTAACCATTAGTAGGTGAAAAGAATAAATGATTTTGCTGTTTTGTTGGCATGAAGGTTTCCATTCTAGACTTGCAAGGTCACTTCTGGGTTGTTCCAGAATATTTCAGCCTACTCAACAACATATTATATCGTCTAATCTGTATCTACCAACATGAGAACAACAGAAGATAAACTTGGATTATCCATGATGCTTATTGAATGTTGTAGAAGTTTTGAATCTGAAAGAGGATCCATTTTGGGACAAGTTTGTCCCAAAATGGGTCCTCCTTCGGATTCAAAACATTGACAACATCCAATAAGCACTCTGGATAATCCAAGTTTACCTACAAATCTATACCACAAATCTTAAAACAACCATTATTTCCCTATACAGAAGGGATATCTGGAATGATCTGTTTACTAGAGAAACTGAGGATGGACAAACTGTCCCGAATATGGATCCTCTTTAGGATTTGAAATGTCAACAACATTCATTAAGTAGTGTGGGTAATCTGAGTTTACCTGCAAACCTATATCACAGAAATCTTAAAAACATAAGATAATTTGAGAGGTACACTATTCCAAGTTAACAAGACGTTATGGCACCAAAAATATTTAAAAATACTATTTTGTTGGGTGAAGTATTGAAACGTATCATTTGCAAGATGAGCAAACTAATAAATAAGAAATAGGGACTCTAGAGTCTAAACATCTTTATCAGTTCCTCAGTGACTCTGGCAATCTATTTCCGTGGGCTTACATGGAGACCTACCAATCGATCACCAACTTTGAAAATGTGTTTGATGCAGTGGACTAGTTATAAAAAATAGCCGTCTTAGTGGCATGTTATAAAACCAACATTGCGAATGACAATTTGATTTTTCTTTGTGCATGGGAGTGAATTTTGGCACTACATTTGTTGGTCTAATAGATCCCAAATTTGTCACCACATTTTGGAATTCATTGTAGGTGATGCTATATGCACCCTTTAACATATCATTAAACTTCCACTCAGTGAGCAATGACCGAGTACAGGTTTTGAAAATAACCCATAGTGCACCACTGGGTGCATGTACATTCACAACCATTCATGCATGTGAGATGAAAGTCTCTCATTAATATAGGACAACAGTAATTGAGCTCAGCGTGGTTTCAAAGGTTACAAATATTCTTAGTTTTTCATTGACTTTTAACCTACAATACCAATTATCATTATATATTGAATGCTAATAATAAATGTAGGCATTTGCATTTTAGCAAGAAAGGAAGTTGACAGTTTTTTCATGGACTTTTAACCCACAATACCAAATGTTGTTATGTATTGAATGCTAATTTAAATGTAGGCATTAAAAGGAAGTTGACAATGTTGCTAATTTAAATGTAGGCATTACAAGGAAGTTGACAAAGTTGCTAAATTAATTGGGCAATTACAAAGTACGAAACCTTCAGAGATAGAAACAGACACCGGAAAAGCATCCTGCCCATCATCATATCCAAGTTGGTGATCCCGTTAGATCTTCCACAAAACTTGGCTTTTCACTCTATATTCAATGTGAAGTTTTTACATTTTTTAGTTGTTATTATTATTATCATTATATATTGGTCATTGTGATGCAGAGGTTGTTACTATATAAAATGCTTAATTCTTGAAGAATTTTTTTTAAGATCTGGTAACTATTTAATTCTTAGTCATTATTATTATTGGTCATTATCATTATTATTAGTCATTATGACGTGGAGATTATTATTATATAAAAATTTAATTCATTAATTAGTTTTTAGATCTAATTAATTATGAGATATTTTTCAAAACTAATTAATTAGTGCGTAGTTGAGATATTCTTTCAATAAATGGTTAATGTTATCCATTGTTAATGTTATCAAGATAGTGTATCTATGTCGAAACCATATCCCACCCCAGAGAGAACGTGGCGGCAGAAAATCCCGCCTGACATGGCTACCACGGTCAGTGCCCCCAGCGCATTCTCTAAATGCACGTGTACGTTCACAAGTAGATCGTCTGTGATCAAGCATTATCTCTGCTAAACTTTGGTGTTGATGTTTGACAGGGGAAAAAGGCAAGGTGGCAGGTAGAAGATGCCCATCATCTTCGAATACTTCACAACAGATTTTTGCAATGACAATTTGCTAATGCCAGAGCAGAACCTACCATGAATACTCAGAAACTGACAGCTGAGCAACTGATTTATATGTATGGGTTACAACTTTAAAACAAAGATTCTGTGATAATAGGCGTATCAAGCTGCAACGGTAGCAGGAGTCTGGTTTGATGATTCTGCAATTAGAAGCGTCAACTCAATTCAAGAAGATTTTCTCTATTGAATGCAACCCTCAAATTGAGGAAATTATTGTTGAGGGTGTGGTCCTTCAACTTGTAGAGTTTCTTACAAGGCAGGACTCTTCCAGCTTCAGTTTGATGCAACGTGGGCTTTGACAGATATTGAGTCAGTAAACTCAGACCATACTAGAGTTGTGATTGATCATGGAACTCTGCTCAAGTTTGTGCAACTCTTTAGCATTGCTTCTTTAGGCTTTATAAAATGTGTCTTTGAAATCTTCTTTGGGTCTGTAAAAGAAAACAGGTTGAATATAGTCCATTCAATTTATATGTGCAGAATTTGTTAGAATGGAATTTTTTAACAATGGCAGGGTGAGTGTAGAAGTTACAAAATAGCAAATTTAATGGCATGGCATGGAGTGTAGAAGTTATAAAATAGCAAATTTAGGTTGATATCAAGAGATTTGTGTGTTCTTTTTAAATTGTAGTTTTTGTAAAATTGTGACGATAATTAGGTATTATGTTCAAAGTTGTATTTGTTAGATATGTAATATGTAAATGGTATATTGTAAGGTTTGGGTTCACAGGTATATTTATTTGTTACATGTTTTTAATGATTTGTATAGTTTAGAAACTTTTATTATGTAGTTGCTAAACATGGATGAGTAGGTTATGTGTTGGTTAGATGTGCGGGGTTTTTCTGACAAAGTAATACCATACCATATGCATTTATATTGGGGCATAAAAAATAGGGAAAAATGAAATAATATATTGAGCATATAATATGGGGTAAAGGGTTTTTATATGTTGTATAACAATATGTGTATTATAAGGTATTGTTTATACAATACATTGGCCACGTAGAGGCAAAAAACAAGCGGGATAGAGAAATAGAGGTTCATAAGTATTGTGGGAGTATTGAGAGTCAGAGGGAGAAAGAAAACACTATGGTAATATTAGGTCTAGAGTAGCCTAATATTCGAGTATATGACCTTAATTTTTTGATATACAATTCATGGTAATATTAAATTTTTAAAGTAAAAGTGACATTCTTAAGTTTTTAACATTACCATGAAATGATTCAGGATGTTTGAGAGTGATTCTAATCTCATGAGATTTAATATGGAGAAAGTATAATTTAAGATTTCACTCAAAATACAGTAGACTTATCAATTTTTTAGGATTTCAAGATTAGGGGGATTGCAATATTTCCATTGGATTTTGTCATGTACTAGGGCATAGAAATTGTATGTAATCAAGATCATGAAGCCCACTATGTACCTTGATGTTAGTGACATTGATTGTCAAACTCCTCTATCATGACCCTACTAAAAATGTACCCATCATTCAAACAAAATCCTGACTTGACATGCTACATTTTTTCTATCTTATATTAATGCTTAGAGGGTGATATTAATGACAAAGATCCCAAGATAGGCAATGATTTTAATGATATGTAGGTATTTGTTGTAGCATGAATTTTTTGAATGCTAGAAGTCATCCAGAGCCTATTTGTTGATGTACTTTAAGTTCATAGATGGATTGCACTCGACGTTATTTTGGTTATGTGCACCCTTACATGCTATATAAATGAGAATTTGTAATTTTTGGACTTGTGGTTGATGAAGATTATAACTACTAGATGAATGATGTTATATGGTTTAATCCATGTTTTAATGTATTTTTATCATGAATTCATCATATGCTTTTGTTGACATATATGCATCAACATATAGAAAATATATATTATATAAAATTCGCTCCCAAAATCGCTCCTAACTCGAGAGCTTTTGAAAATGTCGATCCTTGGTCCCGCTTCCCGTGTCCGCTCTCACTCCAAGCAGCGTTGCTCCAAAACAAACATGCATCACATTACTAATACCTCTATGATATATGTCTAATGCACGTGTTAAGAGTTTTTACGTGTTAAGAGTTTTTACCTATTGCTCGACTAGTGATCCTCCTAATGATGGAGAAATAGAGAAGACAACATATATGGCACCTTCAACCTTTCCTTACATGCATGATTCACAGATTGAATGAAAGTGAAGGAGACAGTGATATTGACTATTGCTTAGTAGAAAGAACATGCATGCCACAGGAGATAGTGAAATAGGCTATTGTTTGGAAGAGAGTGCATGCATGTTAAGGGCATGCATGTCACACCTTCAGTTAATTCCGGTTTAGATGTTTCAAATTCAACAATTTTAGTTTTGGATAGAGTTTCTCTATTATCAAAGCTTTGCTTTTCTTATTTTTAGCATGCATGATCTATTCTTACTAGAAGAGTGCAAATCCCTAATTAATTAGAATACTTATCCATAAGAAATTCCCATCTTAGGTAGAGGACACAGATCTCAAGAAAGGGATGCATGCTTGCATGCTCTAGTTCATCTTTTGATGGAGACACTTACTTGGCACTCTTACCATGCAACTATGGTGCACCAGGTGATTAGGTTAGGGCTACGAGTTGACAAAGTCCAACTAGATATGCTTTTTTATGTGTCCATATTCATTGTACTTTCTCTCCTCTTCCTTTTCTATAAGTGAGATGAAAGGTGTGCCATTATGTTGGTTATAGAGGTTTTGTTTTGAACTGTTGTAGTGTATCTTTTTAGTAGTCAATAGAAGATTGATGTAGTTGAGAGTTCAGATCTGTGTATTTTTCATTCAAATTTTCTACATTATGTATTTGTAAATAAAAAAAAATATAACTACCTCTTTTTTATTGAAAATTTCAAGTTTTCAACGACCTAGTATTTAGGTTATTCTTTTTAAGTGCAAAATTTGCTTACCATTGTTAATGAAAATAAGGGATATAAATATAAAGGGGTATACAAAATGTTGATGAAAAAATGGATACCTACAATATCTAATGAAAGTAAGGGCTTTCTAAATTGGGAAGGTGTAATGGGTTTGTATTGGTAGGGGGTTAAATAAAGTGATTTATAGAAGTATTTTTCAATATGTAATCAAATTAAGGGTATTGTTTAGTATGCTGAGAACACACGTGCTATGTCAAAGGTTCATTGAGTGAATCCACTGTGGTTGGATGCCTTATAAGTGGCGTTGGACATCGATTTCATATGCACACAATGAAACACAAGATATACGTAAAACACTTTTGGAAGAAAACTACAAAACTTCTTTAAATGATGGTTCTTTGTTACAATAATTTGTAGGCACCAACCTACAGGAAACACCATTCCCCTTAATTTCTCAAATTTGCAGGCACCAACCTATAGGAGATACTAATCCCCTCATTTGCTTTGTACACACCAACCTATAAAATATACTAATCTCCTCTACACTCTACTCTGTAATGTTTTCTTCGCTAGTCCATTCTATTTTTCTGAATTTTTTTAGTCACCTCATACCTGTTGATTTGAACCAGACATTTCTTTCCTACCAACTTCTAAATTTGTATGTTTTTTTATCTACCTATTGTCGAGCAATTTTCATTTTAAAAAGAAACTTTACCAATATAATACTTTTGATTTGGTGCTTCCTTCAACTCCCGTTTTAGAACTATACTTACCAATGTGACACGTTTCTAATTTGATGTTTCCTTCAACCCACATACAAAATTTGACGCTCCCTTCTATCCAAGATTATGAAAATTTTGAGCACATATGCCTTGGCACCACATGATATGCCCATATAGTGAGTGAGAATACCTTAAATCTGTTAACACTGAAAACCCTTGCAAGACATGACCTTTTCGACCCTCAACTGGGTTTATCAACAAACATATATTGGTATTTTACGTCCACTGGTTTTATCAACAAACATATATTGGTATATCGGGAATCAAGAAATCTGGAGGCGTTGATCCAATCAAAACCTTTGGTATGGCAGGCTTCCAATGGATTAACTTCAGTTAATGCCAAAATCCTCATCAACCATCGTTACCGACACCACCTCAAAATTTTCCTTTTTATATCAAAATATCAGGAAATGCTCAAATCTGTTGACACTGAAAATTGTTGCAAAAATCAGATTTTGTAGCATGGAAGACAACAATTATGTTTATATGATGTTGGCAATCATCCTGTCAGTTGACAGAGACCGAGCACCAAGATATGGGAATATCGAAAATTTTCAAAGTATGTGCTTTATTAATTTTCCCAATAGCTGATACACCGATGACTTTAGAACCTTATGCCCTAGGTGTTATAACTCACACCTCTGTGACTAAGCACTGGAACTTGGAGCTTTTACTCGATATCGAGATATCAACAAATCCCATGAAAAGTGTGATTTTGAACTAAAACGTCGATATATCGATATATTGATATGATAAGGACATTGCTTTAACAAAAAGCTGCTACACCTTAGCACCTTTGTGACCAAGGGTAGCAATCATGAGATGAAATACACTGGAATATCAGCAAAATTTGCAGACGCTTCCTTATGTAAAACTTTTGATACATCGAGGGCTTAGTAGACAAACCATCTACTAACAATAATTTTCCTTTTCTATTAATTAACGATAATGCCTCAAATATTAATCGGATTGAAAGTGTTGAAAAATGCAGCAAGAAAATCGCAATTTGACTTTGCCTTGGTCAAATTGAGAAAATTCGAATTTCCACATCAGCAGAGAACTTAGATGCAGTTAACTTGTGTGACATGGCTCTTGTCACTCAGTTAGCTCAGTAAATTTAAGTTAAAGGGCTTGGAATTCAGTTAACATGTGCGGTTGCTAATTTGTAGCAGTCAAGGTTAGTTATTTCAAGTTGTTCCCACTTAAACTAGTTCTAATTGTTGATAGAACTAGTGGAATGTCAGTGGTGTAGTGGGACAACAATCTAACTCAGCGATCATCCAGTTAACTGATCAATCGACCCAAAATAGCTAGTGCATGCAGATAATTTGAGTTCCCCATTTGTGGTGGAGATTCCAAGGCAGTGTAATATCAGTTGTAGACTAGTCTTGAGTGTACATGTGTTGCATGTAGTGAAATGATTAACCTTGGGAATTGCGCAATCAATTGGAGGAAAATTCCAAAATAATAGGGGCCTAGTTACTCAAGATTTGCACAAGGAAATAGGGGCTCAAGATGAGGTAGAAATTGACTAATTCTGGGTCAGAGCTTCTCATTGAGCAAAGAGATAGGTTATTCACTTGCAGGTTAAACTCAGATAACGCTAGAAATTGTAATACAACTCTATTCATCTGATTTAATGCAAACAAACTTAAGGGGTTTTTAGCAGTTTCTTTCCCCTAGAAAAAAAATTTGCACGTGTCTTATTTCTTATTGCATGTCTAAGATTATTGTTTTAAATTATAAATTGATGTCCGTAAAAGAATAGAGTAGAATTGTGTCTCTTGATTTAGATTAAATTTCTTGAGTAGTTGCAATTCTATATCATAATTCTACATGGTATCAGAGCATGATTCACATTAGAGCAGGAATTTCAAAATCATTTTTTAGGAGGTTCGAATTTGCAGCTTCAGTATAACAAGATCTCTTCAAAGTTGGGAAGATTACCTTCAACGAACTAATATTAGAGTATGCCTTGGAAGGAAGCTCAAATTTCATTGGATGGAAAAATCATATGGAGGTGGAGTTGGATGACAATGGATTGTTGGAATATGTCAAGACATATATTGCAAAACCACAAGCATTTGATGTACAAAACCTAGCCCAATGGAAGAAATATGTAGCCAAGGCGAGGATAATAATATTGGAGGGAGTGAGAGACCACATTGTCTCAAATCTCCATGGGAAGAAACTCCTTTCGCAATGTGGAAGGCACTGACATAATTGTTCGAGAATAACAGTGACCATAGGAAATTAGCCCACAAAGACAAACTTCAAAATATCAAGATGCAGAAGAATGACACTATTTTGTAGTATCTCAGCAGATTTACACAAGTTCATGATGATCTTGGAGGGGTTGGTGTCAATGTTGCAAAAGATGACCTGGCCTAGCTCTTCTAGCCCTGTCCAAAAGTTGGCATACCTACTAGGACTCGGTGAACGAGAGGGAGAAATTACCGAATTGGGAATGCTTATGCTCCAATTTGGTACAAGAAGAGATCAAACAGAATAACAGAGATAGAACTTCATCTAAGAGTGAGGATGAATAAAACTTTGCATTGGTTGGAAAGGGAAAGAAGGGCAAAGGGAAGAAATCTCAAAACAAACTAGAATCCAGCCAAGGGGGCAAGAAGACTTGTCCAAAGTAAAATGCTTCAATTGTCATGAATTCACGCATTATGCTACAAAGTGTCCACACAAAAAGTCTAGCAAGAAGAACTCAATAGGTGCAACAGGTGAAGCTTTGCCTTCAAAGTTTGAGCTTGACTTCACCCTTATCGCATGCATGACCAACATAATGATTGGGAGTGTGTGGTACTTGGACTCCGGTGCCTCATTCCACATGAAAGGATGTAGAGATTTTTTTCAGTGACTTGGAGGAGAAATATCTCTAGATGCATATTGAGCTTGGGGATGACGGAAGATATAGTGCTACCAAGATTAGTACAGTAACCTTTCAAAGGGAGTCAAGATATCCTTTTCACCTCAAAGATGTCATGTTTGTTCTAGGCATAAAGAAGAATATCATCTCTGTAGCAGTTTTGGAAGACCATGGTTATGATGTGATCTTCAACAAAAGGAAAACATTCTTGAGACACATATCTACTGTACAGGTGAAGCATATCGAGATTTGTGTGAAGAACTTGCACAAGTTGGCTGTGGAAGACTACGCCGCATTAAGCAGTAAGGAAGAGAAAGTGCAGAGCTATAATGTTAGCGAACCTTAGCACATGAGATTGGGCCATTTGCATCATGGCGCCCTGAAAATTATGCAGCAAATAACCACTGGCCTCCCTAAAGGAGCACTTGAGTAGCATGATGTCCGCAAAGGTTGTACATTTGGGAAGTATGTGAAAACCACATTCCATGAGCGAGATAGAAAAGCACATGCAGTCTTGGAAAGTGTCCACTCTAATGTTTGTGGACCTTTCTCGACAACCTCCACTTCTAGACACAAATATTTTGTTGTTTTTATTGATGATTTTTCAAGGAAGTGCTAAATCTTCTTCATGCGGAAGAAGGATGAGACATTCCCAAATTTTGTAGAATTTAAGGCACTATTTGAGAAAGAGACTGATAAGAAGGTGAAGGCTCTCAAGAGCGAAAATGGAGGTGAGTATGTTTTAGATGTCTTCAAGAATTTTTATGCAAAAGAAAGCATTTGAAGAGAGATGACAACACTCCACAACTCATAGCAGAATGGGCTAGCTGAGAGAAAGAATTGTAGCATTGTTGGAGCTAAGAGAGCTTTGCTACATGACCAAGGCCTATCACTGCATTTGTGGGCTAAGGCATTTAACACAACAGTCTACTTGCAGAACCAGAGTCCTCATCAGATTCTTGGTATGATTACACTGGAGGTGGCTTTCTCGAGGAGAAAGTCGAATGTGTCTCACTTCACGATTTTTGGAGCCTATGTTTACTACCGTGTCTCCAAATATTCAAGGAAGAAGCTTGAGCCGACAACAAAGTTGGGAGTTTTTGTGGGTTACAACAAAACACTACACAATTACCTTGTGTACTTACCTTCCCACAGAATGATAGTTGTGCGAAGGGATGTAAAGTTTGGTAAGGAGAAAGTGATGTGGTGCTCTCTTGAGAGGGAGCTTTAGATCCCACCAGAAGAGGAGATTTTAGCTCCAAAGGAGGAGCCTTGGGAAGTTGTGGAGCAGCCACAAATAGAGAAGCGGAGAGTGGATACATCCACTGAAGCAGAACCATCCAGAGAAGGTGTAAAAAGAACCAGGGAAGCTGATAGATTAGTGCAGGATGCAAAGGAGAATGTGGAAGCTCCTACAAATTTACATAGGCAAAGGAGGTCACCTGAGAGGTACACTGGCTACATGGTTCTAATGACTAAGCTTGTAGAGACTAAGCCATCCTGTTTTGAGGATGCAATAGAGAAACCTATTTGGGTTGATGCAATGGGGGAAGAATACGAATCCATCATGAAGAATAATGTTTGGGAAGTGGTCCCAAGATCGACAAATAAATCAGTTTTGGTTTCGAGATTGATCTTCAAGGTTAAGCATGCAAAAACGAAAGAATAGAGAAGTATAAGGCCAGATTTGTGGCCAAAGGATTCTCTCAAGTTGATGGAATTGACTATGAGGAAACCTTTTCTCCCGTAGCTAGGTATTCATCCATTAGATCAATTCTTGCACTAATTATGTAGATGGGGTGGAAGATCCATCAGATGGATGTAAAAACAATATTTCTCAATGAGATTATTGAAGAGGAGGTGCACATAGAGAAACCAAAAGGTTTTGAGACATTTGATAAGGAGTCTCATGTGTGCAGACTCAAGCAAGCGTTATATGGTCACAAACAAGCACCCTGAGCTTGGTACACCAGGATTGACAATTATCTCACTGGTTTGGGATTCACCAAAAGTGAAGCGGATGCAAACCTCTATCATATTTTGGTAGAAGCTAAAATTCTCATCATTTTTTTTATATGTTGATGATTTAATATTAACAGGTGATACGCAGTTGATCAACTCTTGCAAGGAGGACATTGCAAGGGAATTTGAAATAAAGGACATGGGTCTCATGCACTACTTCCTCAAGCTAGAAGTATGGCAAAGTGTTGGGGAATTGTTTGTGTCTCAAGGGAAGTATGCCAATGAGATACTATATAGATTTCATATGGAGAGTTGTAAGACCATGGAGACACCTCTAGCGACCAACTAGAGGAAGGAGATTGCCACTTCAGGCGAAGAGGTGGATGCTACCATTTACCGACAGTTAGTGGATTCACTGATGTCTCTTGTGAACACTCGACTAGATATGTGCTATGTAGTAAACCAACTGAGCCAAGCTATGGTTAGGCCAACCAAATTATATTGGAAGGAAACTAAGCATGTTTTATGGTACCTCAGAGGCACTTCCCAATATGGATTATGGTACAGATGGATAGAGGGAGTGAAGTTGCGTGAATTCTTAGATGCATATTGGGCATGGAGTCCATCTAACCGAAAGAGTACATTAGGTGGAATTTTCAGTGTTGGGTCTGCAACGGTGTCCTGGTACATCAGGGAGAAAAGACCTATGGCACTCAGCTTGGTAGAAGTAGAATATATGGCTGCAAGTCAAGCAACGTGTGAGGTGATCTGGATGAGAAAGATACTTGTAGGACTATTTGGTCAGATGATGGATCCAACTGTGATCTGTTGTGATAATCAGAGTTGCATCAAGCTCTATGAGAATCTATTACTTCATGATCGATCCAATCATAGAGATATTCAATATCACCATTTATGGGACTATGTGTAGAGGAAGATAATGTTGATATAATACATTATGATAGAGGAACAAGACGTTGACATCTTGACAAAGGATTTGTGAAGAGGGAAGTCAGAATTGCATATGTGTAAGATTGGGGTGGTTGATAATCCCTTTCTTGCTGAGAGGGAGTGTTGAAAAATGCAGCAAGAAAGTCTTAATTTGACTTTGCCTTGGCCAAATTGAGAAAATTTGAATTTCCACATCAACTAACAACTTGGATGCATTTAACTGGTGTGACATGGCTCTTGTCACTCATTTAGATCAGTAAATTCAATTTAGAGGGCTTGGAGTTTAGTTAAACATGTGTGATCGCTAATTTGTAGCAATCAAGGTTAGTTATTTCAAGTTGTTTTCAATTAAACTAGTTCTAACTATTGACATAACTAGCGGAAGGTCAATTGTGCAGTGGGACAATAGTCTAACTTAATGATCATCCTATTAACTAATCAATCAGCCAAAAAGAGCTAGTGTATGCAAAGAATTTGAGTTCCCCCGCTGTGGTGGAGATTCCAAGGTAGTGTAACATCAGTTGTAGACTAGTCTTGAGTGTATAAGTGTTGCAAGCAGTCAGTTGATCAACCTTGGGAATTGTGCAATTAATTGGAGGAAAAATCCTAAATAATAGGGGCCTAATTCATCAAGATTTGTGCGAGGAAATAGGGGGTCAAGCTGAGGTATAAATTGACTAAGTATGGGTCAAAGCTTCTCATTGAGTAGAGAGATAGGTTATTCACTTGTAGGTTGAACTCAGACAAAGCTAGCAATCATAATATATCTCTATTCATCTGATTTAATGCAAGAAAGCTTTAAGGGGTTTTTAGTAGTTGTTTTCCCCTAGAAAAATACGTTGCATGTGTGCTATTTTTTATTGCATGTCTAAGATTGTTGTCCTAAATTGTGAATTAATGTCCAGAGAACAATAGGGTGGAATAGTGTCTCTTGATTTAGGTTAAAATTTCTTCAGTAGTTGCAATTATACATCATAATTCTACAGAAAGGCTTACCCATTATGTGATTTTTTTTTTTTTTGATGTTTATCCAAATTTTTAACTATTTGTGCCTCAAACTACTTTTCATGCAACAAACCTACTACCACCTTAGATCTTCCTCATGCTTCTGACTGGGTACCTCTGCTCCTCTACCTCATATATTGCGCATCAAATTACATAACTTCCATCAAAGTCACACAATAAAAATACTCACAAATCATATTATTTATAGAGCATTGGAAACCACATGCGAACCCCTAAGCTTTTCTATACCAATTAGTGGTATTGATGGGGATGTCATATAGAAAGGATATCCCCCAAATTTGGTTCTCCCCTAACTTTGACATCAATGGCAATACATTATTCAATAACGCCCCCCTTTTCCATTGATGATAACCTCTAGACAAATTTGGCAACAAATATGGAACTTTCCTTGTTTGCTAACTCTCCCTATCTGCAACATTTTCTTTTGTCTACAATTCCTTCTATTTGTAACTTTTCCCCCTTTGATATTAATGGAAAAGAGCTACTCCCCCTAAAATTATGCTTTTTTTCATCTGCGAATCTCCCCCTTTTCATATATCAAGAGTAAGAGATTATTCCCCCCAAGCTTATGCTTTAAGACATTGAATATCTGATTCCTATTTATGCCTATCTGCCAAGAATTTCTTTTGATGATGCATTTGAATGAACAAGTCCCTTTGTTGTTTCTCATGTAATGCAATTGGCTTGAATTGTTTCCAATCATTCAAAATCGTTTTGATCTTCTCGTTGGTCTTCATTGATTATTTGAGCAATTTTCAATAGCTACTTTTCTTTCCAATTGTAGTTCATCATCCACTTCATGTTCCTTACACATCAATTGTTGATTAACATTCAACAAACTTTCCATTTGATCATTCTTCTTATGCAGTTCATTCTCTAAAGCTTCCATCTTCTTGATGTGAGAGATTACAGTAATCTAGATTACATCAAGAAGATCAAGAGATTACTCCCAACTTTTGTCATAGATATTCAAATGTCCCTTTGGGAAGGGATTTGGTAAAGATATATGCATTTTTCTGGACCTTAGTCGTAATATATTCCAACTTGAAATTATGTTCTACTACCTATTATCTTAGGAAATGGTATTTGATAAGGAATATGTTTTGTCTTTAAATGCATAATAGAGTTCTTTAAGATATTGATAACACTATTATTATAACAGATAATTGATATTGGTCGATCACATCTATATTGATGTATTTTAGAGTCTACTTCATCCAGATAACTTGTTAAGTGCAACATGTTGTTGCAATGTATTTGGCTACAACTATGGATATAAATATTGAAGTTTGTTTATCGCTCAATGATAATACCAGATAATTTTTTAGGAAAAATGATCCTCCACTAGTGTTTTTCTTTCCATCAACACTTATTTCCTAATTTGCATCTATATATGTTGTTAAGGTGAATTTTTTGCTTATCAAGCACCATAAGTCAAATTCCATAGTCCCCTTCAAATATTTGAAAATTATTTTTATTGATTGCACACGTGTCTCCTTTGGTGCATATTGAAACCTTGCAACCAATCCTATAGCTTGCATGATATTAGAACTTGACGTTTTCAAATATAATAAGATGTGAATCATTGACATGTACAAAGTTTTATTTGCATGTGGAAATTCATCATCTTTTCTTAATTTGAATCCGTTGACCATGGGAGTGCTAATAGGTGCACAATTTTTCTTTCCAAATTTATTTAACATTTCTTAATATATTTGGTTTGGGAGATGCTTCATCTATTCTTACATCAATGCTTTCTACTATCTTGTGTAGTATTTAGTTGTAACATTTGTAGCACTTGCTTCTAGATGAATAACCAAGATTTTTTTTGGTTTGTTGTAGAATAAAACTTCGCGAAATTACTTTCAATTATCTTGATGTAGCACTTGATTTCAAATTCTTTTAAATGTTTCACTAAAGTAGGTCTATCTTTCCATAATTCACAAGGAGTCTTATTGTTGTTTACTCTCATTTGAGCTCTATTTATGATGTAAATTGTTGTATTAATTGCTTCTCCCCAAAAAATTTATAAAAGGTTTGCTTCATTAAACATTATTCTGACCATCTCCTGCATAGTTCTGTTCTTTCTTTCAACAACACCATTCTAATGAGGAGTCCTTGCGATTGAAAAAATTCTTCTAATCCCATGTATTTCACAAAAATCCTTGAATTACTCATAAGTAACCTCTACTCCAATTTCATATCTCAAGCACTTTATATTTATATAAATTTCATTCTTAATCAGAGATTTGAAGGTTTTTAACTTGTCAAATTATTCATATTTTTCTTTAAGGAAAGTAACCCATGTCATTCTTGTATAGTCATCAAGTAGAAGCATATAATATCTATCACCTCTTAAAGTTTGTGTTATTGCAAGTATAAAAAAGGTTTATATGAACAAGTTTTAATGAATTTGTTGATGAGTACTATTTTGTCTTGAGTTGACTTTGGTCTATTTCCCATGATGACATGGCTTACAAATAGTATCACTTGGATTGTAAATTGTTGGTATGTCTCTTACTGCTTCGATTTTGATAATTTTTACTACATGGTAAAAAATTATATGACCCATCCTTTTATGCCATAACCAACTTTCATCCAATTTCCCTATACAACATTCTTCTTTAAATTCATCTAGGATATATACATTTCTTGAGGTCCTAGTTACATTTTCTATCAATCTTCTTGATCCCACTTTCCTTATTTCACACCCTTTAGAATGAAATGTGAAATCCTACCCTTGATCACACATTTGAATAACACTAAAAGGATTGTTTTTTAGACCATCAACATACCAAACATTTTGAATTTTAGTCTTTCCATTATCAATGCTACTTGTCTCTTTTGCCATTACCCTAGCTGATTCATCATTTACAAAAGTGACACTTCCTCCTTTGCCTTCTTTTAGGCAGAAATTTTCTCTTATTTCTTGTCATATGTTTTGAACACCTACTATCAATATACCATTAACTTGGTTTTGAGAATATAGAGAAAATCCACATTCTTCCTAATTTTATTACTTCCTTTTCCAAGACTTTGTGCATTCTTTTTGCTTGTTTTGCTTGGGAGGATTTATTGAGATACATTTATAATCACATGTTTGTGCCCATAGTTATTTCTCTTGTAACACTCAATATGATCTAATAGGGGAGAAAATAAGTTGCATCTTATAACACCACCTTCACAATGATTTCTAGATTTGTTGCTTACACAACCATTCATTGAGGTCTTATAAGATTCTCTACTTCTATTTCTCACATAAATATTTCTTTTAGAATATATTTCCTTTTGACCAAAGTTATTACAAGCAAAGAAATAGCCAAAGAACACATTTTGATACTTGGATGTGCAAGGATTTCTTGACGAAACAATTCTTACAAACCAATTATGATTGTCTTTGCAAGAAAACTCAAATCGCTATTGGTACTTTACTTCATTTATGGTTATGCTTGTATTGCTAATAGGGTCATGTCTCTACTGGTATATAACTTCATTTCTAATCCTACTTGTATCACCGATAGAGCCTCTTGAGAAGTATGCCTCTATTGGTCCTCAACTTCTTTTCTAATGCTACTTTCATTGATGATAGAAATTTTGAGCACATTACAATAGATTTTAGGTTCTTCTTTTCATCCCTTTATGACGTATTTGTACTTGACTCTCCCTTGAAATTATCATGATTTTATTTATAGCCAAGACTTTTTTTGATAAAATGAGACCTTCAGTAGATAAGAATGTTATATATTATTTCAATCCTTTTTACAAAATTTAAACTTTGAATCAATTGAACGTTTTCTTTCTCTAGCTCCTTTCTTAAGGAAATGACCTTTGCTTCTAGATTCTCATAATTTCATTCCTTGTATTGCAACTAACTTTTTAGTATTTTCTCTATTCTCTTTGCCTCTTCTAGTTGTCTTTAGGAGGATGCTTGTTGCTTCATTAGAGTCATGGTCCTCCTTTTCAAATCTCTGCAATAGTTCCTTCTTCTTCTTAATCTCTCTTGTAAGTCTATCTATTTATTCTAAGGCACCAAATTTTTCTTCAATATTTACTTTTCCATCAATACCATCTTCTTCTAAATATATTTTCTCTTTATCCTTGTCCTTATTTTCTTGATCAACATTTTGAGCATCCATGTCTATGAATAATAATTCTTCTTTGTCATCATCAGATGGATGTCCATTACTCTCTTCACATGAATTACCATATTCTTTGGAATATTTCTTCTTCTTCTTGATAGATCTTCCCTTTTTATGTTTATGAGATTTGCATATTCTTTGGAGTATTTTTTTCTTCTTCCTTATAGATCTTGTTTATGAGATTTGCTTATATTTTTAGGTTATTTTTCATTATTACCGTCCTTTAATTTCTCATATGTGTTAGAAACTAGAACACCACTGAGGGCGTGGGTGTGGTAGGGGGGTGAATTGCCAGTAGTGTAACCAAATTATACAACTATTTACAAATTAAACATTTCACGCAATTTAACTATCATTCATGTAATAGAAAGAAGCAATATATGAAGTACATATCAACATAGTCATTATCATACACATATACAACATGTAAAGACACAAATATTCTTCTTCATTCCTCCATCCATGACAAGCTACAATTAGTTTTTACATCATTGCCCTGCAATATTCTACTTGCAGGTTTGTCAAGATACCACTTGAAGAGATCTACCAGTCCCCAATTTATCAGATACCACTGGAAGGAGCTACCACCCCTGGTTTTATCAACAACCACTGAAAGCCTTAGCTGATACCACCCCTAGTTTTATCAGCGCCCACTGAAAGCCTTAGCTGCTACTCCCTAATTTATTAGCTGCTACTGAAAGGAGATGCTACCCCTGATTTTATCAGCTTTTGATAAAAGGAGCTCTAGCCCCTAAATGTTTCCAACCACTAATTGATGGAGTTACAACCCCTGAAATGAAAGATACCTCTTGCTGTCCATGTTGATCCATATTTAATTAATTTTCAAACTCTAATCAACAAAACTTTCTCGCTTCAAATAAAATGTCTTACTTCTATACCTCAATTCCTTGCATAGGTAAACTCTTTTTTGTTCTTCTAAAACACCACCTCGTTACATGCATGCCTCAACCACCTCAAATCACCTCTCTCGACATATCATCCACCATAAGGACACCTTCAAGAGATATTATTCTTTGTTTTCTAACCTTTATTGCTCACACCAAAAAACAACATTAAAAACAATATCACCAATGCATTATTTGCATCTCTAAAAGCACCTTTCAGACACCAATTCTGATAATTAATTCACTCGTAATGCATACTAACATTATGCATCTCTTTTCATCGACAACCATCAACTTAGTTGTTTGATTATGCTTATAAAGGATTATGACTGGTATTTTTATTTTTTTGAACTTTAGTTAACTTCAACTCCTTTCCATGCATAAATCCTTATCTGTGCTTATGTTCCACTTCTTTCAAATATTCTAGATGTGTTCAATTAGTCTTGAAACTATGATCTTCTATCTCTGTGAGAAAATTTGAGCTAAACTGCCCAAATTTGCATTTCTAGAAAATATTAGGGTTTAGCTGGACTTCTATCTGCACTCCAACTTTAGCGAAGCGATAAATTTAGCCAAACTACCAGATAAGCTATTAGAAAGTTTGTGCTCCACCAAATATCTTCCAACTTGGTCATGTCATGCTATCCTAAGTTTAGCGCACTGGTTGTTTGGTGGAATTCACCAAATTTTAGCACAAAAGACCAAGTTTCTGACTTGTTTATTGCAACAAGCGCTAAGCCCTTGTTATTAGCTTAAAGGATTAACACCCAAAGTGATTATCCCTTTGTCCTTCAAATCAAGACTATAGATTGGTCAGGGGCTCAAGGGATTATTCACATAACTCTATCCCCTACAACCCTTTACAATACACTTGTTGTTCATTATTTACACACAGAGTGACCTATGCTCTAACACATGAAACCATCACATGTATCCACCGGTGGGCTTTGCATTATAGGCTCAAGGTCTTAACCATCACATCAAAAAAATTCATTCCCTCTGTCTATATGCCTACATAAAACAATGTGATGGAGCTAACCCTTAGTCCTCGACTTTTATTTATCACAAATAAACAATGGAGTGTGTTTCAAAAATGTCGGGATAAATCCCCTGTGATTATGTGTTCTAATGGGGCCTCCACCTATTGACTTATGTGCCTCTAATTGGTCTTTTGATTCCACTCTGTATGCTATCTATGATCCAATGTGCCATGACACCTTATCAACCCAAAGGTAAAACCTTGTTCTCCCTCATTTATCACCAGGGTGTCCAAACTTCTAGTGTTCGTGGTGACTTGTCTTGTGGAGTCCACCATGCTTCCATTATGCAATTTTGATTGGTCCACACTATCCACTTATTCAACCTATGCTTTCCATCTCATCTCAACATAATCTCCCTGGGCTTTTTAGCCTGTGCACTCACAAGAAATTTCAGGGTCATTCTTCTAGGATGATGTGTCTACCAGCCTATATGCTACCTCTACAACAATGCCATGTGTCACTCTTTTTTGGCCCAATTCCACCTCTACAACAATGCCATGTGTCACTCTTTTTTGGCCCACTTATGTACCTAAAAATTCCAAATCTGCATGACATATGTCACATCCTTATTGTTTCCATGCCATGTTGACATCATTTGAAGTCATTATGCCATCATGTCTCCATGTCACCTCTGTCATCCAATGAAAATGATCCATGTATCTTTTTGTAGTTGGTCCATGTGGTTGAGGGTACATGTTATCGTACGGTGGAAGGAGGGTCCTAGGTCTATGTTTTTCAACAAGTTTCCTTTACAAAATTTTAAGGACTTGGGTCTAATTTCTTTGTTGCTTAGTCAAATAAATATTGTATTAGGTTGATGTGTCAAGTCCTCTGCACCAATAATAATGCACCAAACACTTCCATTGTAGCCACTTCAACATGCCACTATGTCCTGGTGCTCCATCACCCTAGTAGTTTGGACTTGCACTCCCGTTGGATCTCCCAGGCATAGGCTTCTGGGATGACCTATTCTGTGGGATCCTATGCACGCTTACGATTGGTCCACCACTCTATTGTTGCACCAACTCACCTTTCCACCTCACCTCAGCTCCCTTGTCCCTAGGAATTGCACTCATGCTTGCCTTTGGAGCTCCCATGGAAAAACATTTGGGGTGGGATGTCTGGTGGGGTCTCCCCTGTTGTTGGTTTCCACCAATTAGAAATTCACCAGTAAGCCACGTTGCATGCCCATGTTGTCTCGACTCCTTGTCCTCAAACATTTTTCCTTCCACTCCCTTTGGATCTTTCAGGGTCAGTGTTCCAGGGTGATGTGGTTGTGGGGATCTCCTTTCTCTGTCATGCACCAATCATCACTCATTCCACTTACTACGTTGTTTGGCCAAAATTTCGTTGTGCTTGCTACTTGTGGTTTTTGTGAACCCCCCTCATCTATTTTGATGGTAAAAGGGTGAGCAGGTCTGCTATTAATAACCATTTCCAATCTTCCGATCAGTGGTTTAGAAATACAACCAATCGCGGAGCCCCCTTGTCATTAACCCTTGGGGTTGCATAGGCCCACACAATTTATTTGATGGGTTAGAGAAGACATGTGGCACACATCCACAAATAAAATTTTTCACTATTTAATGGTTGCTTCGTTTTGCCAATCTTAGGCTAAAAACAAAACTTTCACCATTTTGGCAAGCTCCACCAAGATTAGCTTGACAATTTTGGCTATTGGTTAGTTAACTTTGACTAGCAATATCTTTCAATCCAAAAGGCCATTTGTAGACTTCCAAATACCATTGGAAATATATTTTCAAGCTTTATCCATCTTATTATTTTACAAGCGCACTTGAGCTAATATTCATAATTAGAAATGGCTCCAAAGTCTCTACTCCTTTACTATTATGCTTGCAACCACTTCTTTGACATCAATGCCTGACATCAAGGACAACATATTCTAAAAATAGTCCCCTTTGTCATTCATGGCAACACCATCATAAAAGAAAGTGTAATTCTCTTAATTTTCTCCCTTTGTGTACTTCTCCTCCTTTGACATCAATGATAAAGAAAATAGTGGGCTCCCTCTAAAATCAATCTCCTTATCATACTGGTCTTATGGATTTGTCAACTACTTCTTCATATGCTGAAAAAATTTTAGGTATCTCTAATCTAATATAAGCATCTTCCTTTTTGTCTTGTGGAGAATATTGATTTGAAAGGAGAGTGAGTAATCACTCCTAATCTATGCTTCAAGTAGTCAAGAGGGAACTCTTGCTAAAAAAACTCATACATGTACAATTGAGCCATAAGTAATCTCATGTTTGCTGATCTAAGTCTCAACTAGGATTACATTCAAAATATTATAGTGCTACTCCTCCTAGACACATGCACATGACCTCTAACACCAACAAAAAATTATCCTATGCATGACTGCCAACATCAACTTATCAGCTAATAAGAAATAACGTACTTCTAGTTAAAATTTATTAAATGAAAAACATAGAGGGACTCTCACCAATGCATGCCTAGACTAATAACTCAACATATACTTCACTTTGAAAAACTTCTAGTGGTAATAGACTCACCATATAAATTTGACTTATCATAAATATTAGCAACATATAAATTAGGACTCTCTCAAACCTACAAAATCATACATACACACATGGATTGACAATTTTACTCAGTAATCAACTCAACAACATGATTATACTTAATTCTATAAACAATCTCCTAGTAACAATATGAATATCGATTATTGATATTTTTTGAGAATAATGATACCAATTTTTAATTGATACCATTAACACCAATTGTTGAGAAATTGTTGATTGGGTATTCTCTCCCTGTGATAATGCTCTGTTCACCAATGTTTGTTCTCTTCACAAATATGATGTCTGATTCCAATTATTAATGTAACATTCTGGAAGAAACACAATAGTCATACCACTCATAATGTCTGCAACATAAAATTTGGTCAATCAAGCAACATTAATATGCAACAAACCCCATTAGCCTTTGTATTCCATAGTTATCCTTAAGCACCAAACAACTAATACCAATTGATGGTACCAATTGTTAATTGAGTACTCTTATACCCAATTGCTAATTTTAGTATACTCCCCTTGTGGCAATGCTCTCTCTGTGGCATTAAGAATCTGTAAACACGCTTGCATAATATAAGGATACTATGATAGTAAATAGATCATCATATATGTCATGTCATCACCAACTACACTTATAATGAGAATTTGATTTAGCAATATGATCTAGAAACAACATTAAATCAACCAATAACATACTACTTAATGCTTTTGCAATCAACCACAATACTCAACAACACTAGTCTATTTCAACAAATTTATAAACTAAAACAAAAGAGCATACTTCCCTTAAACCTTTATATATATTTCTTTGCATGTTCTTTTCTGATCCTTGCACCTATCCTTTTGTCTTCTCTTAAAGCCAACCTCTTATTTTCAATGAAGAGAGACAAGGGATATAGTCTCCCTGAGTAGATTGTCTCTCTTTTTCTTCTACACATGAGTATGTTGGGTCTTGAATGGGACAACAATATGTTCTAATGGCCTCCCCTTAACTTGTACTCTTGTGTGTTTGAGTAAATTTCTGCAACGGCCTGAGCATTTGCACCATTGATGATGCTTCTTACTAACCAGTAAGAGCTAATCTGCAAATCACTTTTGTCTCTTCTTCATTTGAACTTGCTTTATGCCTGATCTATGCTGAGGGATTGCCTCTTGTACTTGATTGATCTCTCTGTATGTTTTAGTTGACGTAAGAGAGATCAACCATAGGAATTTTAGACTATGACCTGCTAATTTTCTGATAAAAAACAGGCAAATTAATTTCCTTTAGTCATAAATCATACTTTTGTTGCATTCTTTCTTCTTTTGGTATGAATCTTTTATTACTGATATACAATTGTATTTGTTAGTTTTTACACATGATCCATGTGATCCAGACTTATGAAGGGATGCAACAAAATACAAATGTAAACAAAAAGGTAGAGGTGCAACATAAATAAATCTTCATTTCATTAATATCAAAGAATTGAAAGATGCTTACATACAGAATGGAAATAAACTAGCTTAGGCGATGGTAGCTTATTTATGAGAAGAGATGTGTTAGCTACATGCCTCTAAACTATGTTACACTGAGGCTCAAGGGACTTTTTATTATTGAACAACAAAGGGAATTCCTAGAAAACCAAAACCCTAACCCTAGGATATGAAACACCAAGAGTTTATGGGCCCCGTTGAGGTTAGTTGGAAAACCAACTTCCCAGGGTTGTAACTTGGTCATATGCTCTCTGTTTGGCGTGTACGATACCTTGTTATAAAGGCCTCTATGAGTACTACAATATTTGTGGTAGGACCCTTACTATTCTATTCAGCCTGCTGCGGACCTAAAAAAAATGTAGTTTAGGGGGTCAAAACCACTCCGAAAGTTTAGGGCCCGGAAAACTGCTAAAAATAGTAAATTGTGTTATAATCAAGAAAGCTGATCAAACCAGCTAAAGGTCCAGGTGGAATAGCTGGGTGGCCACAAATATCCAACTAGATAAGTCCTCCCCCCTTAAGAAGCAATGGTCCCCATTGTGTGCAGAGCCTCCACGAGGTGAGGAAATTTTTGTTGAACCTAGTCCCTAGTGAGCCACTTGCCCTAGTGAAGGGGTTGGCCTAATTTTACAACTCAATATAGCTAGATCTGATACTGGCTAGTGTTCTTGGTCTATGTTTCCATGATAAAATCAGTCATGGCCTATTCGATACAACTTGGGTTGATATCTGTTGGTGTCGACTGCTCAACAATGTCTGATGTTTCCAACAATGGGGAAAAGTATGTTGACAACCGGTCCACATTGAACACTAGGGCACACTAAGGGACGATGGAATGCTGAGATTGAAAGAATTTTCTCCTACAACCTTAGTTATTGTGTAAGGCCCATATTAGAGTGGGCGAAGCTTGCGATGGGCCCCATCGAGGTGCTCCTTTTGCAAATGTAACCAAACTTTGTTGCCCACCTGGAACTTGTGTGGCACCCGATGCTTATCATGACGTTGTTTAGACTTAGCATTTGTGTTGTCTAATATGTCGTGGATATGCTTGTGGATGTGTTGAATGCGATCAATGAAGTTGGTAGCTCTGTCAACTTCGGACTCGACATCGGCTGAATCTGCTTGAGTAGATACAAGTGGTATGACAACATCAATAGGACATAATGGCTCCAATCCCAATACCATTTGAAAGGGTTGTGGCCAATTGAGATATGGAGAGATTTGTTGTAGATGTTCTAAACATAGGGGAGGATTTCATCCCATGTGCATGGATTCTTCAAGTTGTACATGGGAAGGATGTGCACGATCATCCTCTTAATGACATATATTTGGCCATCAGTTTGGGGGTGGAAAGATGTGGACTTAGTGAGCTTGGTATCCAACAATGACCAGAGGCTTGACCAAAATGTACTTAGGAATCTGCTATCTTGATCTAAGATAACACACTGTGGGATCCCAAAGTGTACCCATACTCGTTTAAAGAAGAGTTTGGTAGTGGCTTCTGCTGTGATACTCATCTTGCAGGTTTCCAGAATGGCAATATAAGAGAATTTGTTGACGACCACAAAAACATAGTCATTGCCATGCTTGGTAGAAGAAAGGCCTAACATATAATCCATGGAGATGGATTCCCACAGCCGAATATGAGCAGGAAAAAGATTATACATGCTTTTCTTCTTGATTGTAGGTTTGTAAATGGTGCAAGTAGTGCAGGATCTTATGTACTTCCCAACATCCTATCGAAGGTTCAGCCAATAAATGTACTTATGTGAAACTTCCACTATTTTTTCTACCCCAAAATTTCCAACAACCCGAATGTAGTGCACCTCCCAAATCATCTTGGCATGCTCACTTGAAGGAACATAGTGGTGTCCCAAGTGGCATAATAGTGCGTCCACAAGGTGAAAGTTTGGAACTTTCTTACCTTCTAGGAGCATCTAGTATGTGGTGACAAATTCTGGATCAGTCTTGTAAAGATGCGACCATCCCAAAGTCTCATGTCCATAAGAGTTGAGCACAATGGTCAGCACCATAACTGATGGTCAGATGAGACAGTCTATAAAATTATTTGTGTTTCCATTCTTGTACTTAAATGTTCAAATGGAACTATTGTAGATATGTGTACCATTCTGATGGCAATCATTCTCCAACTTTCCTTGTGTTTGTATGAATTGTAGGGGTTATTCTAGGTGTGGATGTTCATTTCCTTCCCCATAATGTAATGCTTCCTCTGTCGAAAATCATGCACAATCGAATACATATCTTTACCATAAGTGGGATAATTTTAGACTATATCTGAAAGTGACTCACCGTGATATGCCATCGGATGCCCCTACTGTGTAAGAACTACACCAATAACATAGTTAGAGGTATATGTCTCAATTTCAAATGGTTGTTTCCGGTTTGGTAATGTGAGAACTGGTGTAGAGCAGAGGTAATGCTTCAACTTGACAAATGCCTTATGTTGGGATTCAAATCAAAATAACTTTTCTTTTGCTCTGCCCTTAGTGACTTGACTTAAAGACCAAGTGATATGATAGAATCCCATCACGAACATGAAATAGAAATTGGCAATACCTAGAATGCCACGAAGCTCTATTAGAGTGGTTTTGGATGGCCAATCTCGAATAAATTGTATCTTTGCTGGGTCCACATGCACACCCCGCTCATCAATGATGTACCCCATATATTAAATTCGGGTCATACCAAAAGCACATTTCTCCAAATTGGCATACAATTTGTGCTATCATAGGGTTTGGAGGACCTATCGAATATGGTGTAGGTGCTCTTCCCAAGTTTGGCTAAAGATTAGGATGTCGTGCAAATATATTACCAAGAACGAGTTGGTGAAGATATGCAAGATGTCATCCATCAGCCTTATGAAGGTTGCAGGGGAATTCGTAAACCTGAAAGGCACAACCAGCCATTGGAAAATTCCCTCCTTGGATTTGAAGGCAACCTTCTACATGTCAGAGGGTTGGTACCTAGTGATAACCAGACTTTAAGTCAATATTGCTGAAATATTTGGTCCCTTTGAGCTGGTCCAGAAGGTCATCAATCTATGGGATTAGATACCTATTCCATACAGTGATATTATTTGGTGCCCAATAGTCAATATAGATCTTCGAGGTTCTATCCTTGTTTTGTACCAACACAATCGGGCTCCCACAAGGTGATGAACTTGGCATGATGTGCCCTTTCTGTAACAACTCCTAAATCTATCTCTTGATTTCATCATTTTGTAGAAAAGAGCATTCTTAGACTGGTCCATTGGTTAGCAATGTTCTTGGGGTCAGATCGATGGAGTTCTTGACTTGACAGTGTAGGGGTACCCTTGTGGGTGAGGTGAAGATGTCATTGTACTCCTCCATGACCTTATTCATCTTCTTCTGCCATGCGAAGGAGCCCTATGAAGAGGCTAGAATATTTCTCATTCTCTGAGGGCGAATCATAAGAAAGAAAATTTCCTAGTCTCGGAAATGATCTTACTGCATTTTTTAGCCGATATCAAAGAAAAGGCTGTAGGCGGTGCTACCTCTGTTATCTTGTACAATTTCTAACCCATAGAAATCATAACAGAATGAGGTCTGGATTCATATAAAACATGACACTTCTATAGGTATGGTTGGCCTAATAAAACATTACCGAATTTTAGAGGGGAAACATCACATAATACCTCATTTGGAAAGGGCTTGATGTTATAAGGCAGACAACAATGCTGGCTAACATGGATATCTCTCCCTTGGTGGAGACACACAAGGGTGTATGGCTATGGGTGTAGTGTTGTTGGCAGCTTCAATCTCTTAATGACCTCGTCTGAGATAAGTTTCTTCTCACTCCCACTGTAAATGATGAACTACACCAACAAACCCTTTACCCACATCTACGAGTGGAAGAGGCACTCCCCCTCCTATGGATCCTCAAGTTTCTCATTTTGGAGCTTGTTGGTAGCTACCATCGCAATGAGTTCTACATCAATGATCTTCTTTCTATTGTCTGATCCCTTGTCAAGTTCTGACTTAGAATTAGAGCATGCATTTGTCTCAAAGTATTTTGGCTTAGACACCAACGTTTGCTTTGTGCGACATCCGTTCATGTTGGGAGTGGGAGTTTTATGGAACTCACACCAATTGCTAGTGTCCTTCTTCGCCTTCTCATTATTCTTGGCTTTCAGATTTGAGGAGTTGCCTTGGGGGGTCGCAGCCTAGATTTTCTCTTTACTCTATGGCTTGGGGGTTCCTTTTCTCTTCTTTTGGTTTGTAGATCCAAAATATCGCTTCTTGTGCTTGAATTTATGCTCAATCATGGAAGCATATCAATATGCTACACCAAGTGAGGAGATGTGCAGGAACTCCATTTTCTCCTGAATGTATTTGTGCAAACAACCACAATACTTGAGCACCAGATGTTTCTCAAAATATTTGATACCCACTTTGTGCACAAGGTATGGAAAAGATTCGTCAACTCATCCACATTTTGATCCCTTTGTTGTTGCAACATATTCCATTGTATGTACTTGTCATCATAACTCCCAATAGGGTAATATTGTCCCTTGACAACATCCCATAAAGAGTTCCAAGAAGGTACAACTGAAAATAGAGAGCATTCCTGGACCTGTTTCTCATAGTAATTTTCCCTCTAGTCCTTGACATGGGGGGCGACTTTAGGGAGTTCAAAAGTAATATTCTCCTTGTCAGAGAAATTATGGACCAAAAAATAACCTTCCAACAGATTTAGCCATTTATCTACAACATATGCATCTATTTGACCTTCAAATATAGGGATATTGTAGTTAACTTGTATCTCGAAGGGGGCAATGCCTCTAAAGTGGCTGATGAATGAAGATGTGTCGTTGGTTGGCATCCATCAAAGCATTTGGGAAAAGTTTTCTATGATTTCATTCCTTTATCGCTTGAGGACATCTTTAGGAAATAATTTGATAGGATCTCCTACTCCCTTGTCTTTCTTTTCTTCCACCCTGGGAGTTCATTGTTTTCCGTGGGGCTGGTCTTGTAAGGGATCAACCAGTTCAAGTCCCAACTCCTTATATCCAACCTCATTTGGGACATGCACATAAAAATAGAGAAAGAGAAAACCACTTTGATGCCATTGATCCAAAATTATGCAAGAACAAAACATAATACATATGTAAACATAAACACATAGATGAAACATAAATAAATCTTCATTTCATTAATATCAAAGAATTGAAAGATGCTTACATACATAATGGAAATAAACTAGCTTTTGTGATGGTAGCTTATCCCTGTGAAGGGAGGTGTCAGATACATGCCTCTAAACTATATTACAATGAGTCTCAAGGGCCTTTTTATTATTGAAAAGGAAAGGGAAACTTTAAACAACCAAAGCCCTAGCCCTAGGAGATGGAACACCAAGAGTTTGTGGGCCCCATTGGGGTTAGTTAGACAACCAACTTCTGAGGGTCGTAACTTGGCCATATGGTCTCCGTTTGGTGCGTATGATACCTTGTTAGAAAGGCCTCTCCAAGTATTACAATATTTTTGGCAGGCCCCTTCCAATAATTATGGGTCTGCTGTGGACCTATAAGAAAACCTCGTTTAGGGTGTTAAAACCATTCCAAAAGTTCAGGATCGAAAAAATGCTAAAAATAGTAAATTGTGCTATAATAAAGGAAACTGATGAGACCAAATAGAGATCAAGGTGGAATAGGTGGGTGGCCACCAATATTTGCCTAGATTATTCTGCCCCCCTTAGGAATAAATGGTACCAATTGCATGTAGAACATCCATGAGGCGAGGAAATTTCTGTTGAACCTGGTCCCTTGTGAGCCACTTGCCTTAGTGAAGGAATTGAACAGCTTTGAAAACTTGATATAGCTTGATCCACTATTGGAAAGTGTTATTGTTTTGCGTGTCCATGATTCTATTAGTCGTGGCATATTTGATATATATTGGGTTGAGGTCTATTGGTGTCATCTACTTAGAAATGTCTAATGTGTCCAACAATGGGGGAAAATATTTCCGTGGCCGGTACACATTGAATACTGGGTGCAGGCCAAGGAATAGTTGAATGTTGAGCTCAAAATAATTGTCTCCTACAACCTTAGTGAGGGTGTAAGGCCCATATCGTAGCTGATGAAGTTTGCGACGGGCCCCTACGAGGTGCTCCTTTTGCAAATGTAGCTAAACTTTATCACCCACCTGGAACTTGTGCTACACCCGATGTTGATTATGACGTTGCTTGTACTTATCATTTTCTCTGTCCATTATTTCATGGGCTTGATAGAAGATGCGATGAATGCATTCAATGAATCTCATAGCTATATCAACTTTAGACTAGACATGGTTTGAATTTGCCTGAGTAGCTGCAAGTGGTATGGAAATATCAATGGGACATAGTGGCTAGAATCCCAACCCCACCTTAAAGGGGCTGTGGCTAGTTGAGATGTGGAGAGCTTTGTTGTACCTATGTTGGACATGAGGAAGGATTTCATCCCACTTGCATGGATCATTTGATATGTACATTTGCAGGATGTGCACAATCATCCTGTTGACGACCTCTTTTTAGCCATCAGTTTGGGGGTGGAAGACCGTGGACTTAGTGAGCTTGTTACCCAACAATGGCCAGAGGCTTGACCAAAATTTACTTAGGAATCTGTTACCTTGATCTGAGATAATGGATTGTGGGATCCCAAAGTGTACCCATACTTGTTCGAAGCAGAGTTTGGCATTGGCTTATTCTATGATATTCTTCTTGCAGGCCACCAGAATGGCCATCTTAAAGAATCTATCGATAACCACGAAAACATAATCATTGCCTTGCTTGGTCGAAGGAAAGCTCAACATGTAATCCATGGATATGGATTCCCAGGGCCCGCTAGGAGTAGGAAGAGGAGTATACAAGCCTTTCTTCTTGATTGTAGGTTTGGAAATGGTGTAGGTAGTGCAGAGTTTGATGTACTTCCCAACATCGTATCGAAGGTTTGGCCAACAAAAATACATCTACACCATTGTCAGTGTTTTTTCTACCCCAAAATTTCCAACGACTCGACTCTAGTGCGCCTCCCAAATCATTTTGGCACACTCACTTGAAGGAACATAGAGGTGCCCTAGGTGGAATAACGATTTTCTTGCCTTCGAGGAGCATATGGTATGTGGTGCCTAAATTTGGATCACTCTCGTAAAGATACGACGCTTCTAAAGTCTCATGTCCACAAGAGTCAAGCATAGTGGTTAGCGCCATAACCAACGGTATGCTAAGGCACTCTACAACATTAATTGTTCTTCCCTTCTTGTACTTAATGTTCAAATGAAACTGTTGCGGATATGTGGACCATCTTTGATGGCAATCATTTTGTAATTTTCCTTGTGTTTGTATGAACTGCAGGTGTTGGTGGTATGTGTGGATGACCGTTTCCTTCCCTAGAATGTAATGCTTCCATTATTTGCAAGCATACAAAATGGAATACATATATTTGTTATAGGTGGGATACTTTCAGACTGTATCTGAAAGTGTATCATTGAGATATGCCACCAAAGGCCCCTGCTGGATAAGAACTACACCAATAACATAGTCAAAGGCATCCGTCTCAATTTCAAATTGTTACTGCAGGTCTGCTAATGTGAGCACTGGTGTAGAGAAAAGGAGATGCTTCAACTCTATAAACTCCTTCTGTTGGAATTGAGACAAAAATAACTTTGATTCCGCTTTGCCCTTGGTGACTTGACTTAAAGGTCAAGTTATATGAGAGTCTCCCAATATGAACCTGTGATAGAAATTGGCAAGACCCAGAAAGTTGTGGAGATCTGTTAGAGTGATTAGGGCTGGCCAATCCTAAATAACTTGTTTCTTGGTTGGGTCCACATGGACACCCTGCCCATCAATGATTTATCCTGGATATTGAACCTAGGTCATACCAAAAGTGCATTTCTCCAAATTGGCACACAATTTGTGTTGTCAAGGGGTTTGGAGGACTTGTCGAATATGGTTTAGGTTCTCTTCCTCACTATGGTTGAGTATCAGGATGTTGTCCAAACAAAACTACCATGAACAAATCGGTGAAGGGATGCAAGATGTCGTACATCAGCCTCATGAAGGTTGCGGGGGAATTTGTCAACCCCAAAGGCATGACCAGCTGTTCAAAAAGAACCTCCTTGGATTTGAAGGCAGTATTCCACACATCGTAGGGTTGGTACCTAGTGATAACTAGGCTTGAAGTCAATCTTACTAAAATTCCCCCCCTTGAACTGATCCAATAAGTCATCAATCTGTGGGATTGGATACCTATTCCAGATATTAATCTTATTCAATGCTCGATAGTCAATACAAAGCCTCCAAGTTCCATCCTTCTTCTGTACCAACATGATCGAGCTCCCACAGGGTGATGAACTTGGCCTGATGTGCCCCTTCTGCAACAACTCTTGAATTTGCGTCTGGATTTCAATGTTCTCTAGAAGAGAGTGTTGGTAGATCGGTCCATTGTGTAGTGGTGTGCCCGGGGTCAGATCGATGGAGTGCTTGACCTGACAACATAGGGGCACCGCTGTGGGTGAAGTGAAGATGTCCTTGTACTCCTTCATGACCTTTTCCATTTGTTGTTATTGTGTGGAGGAGCCTTATCTAGAGGCTATGGATGTGGCGATAATATTCCTATTGCTCCGAGGGTGAATTGTAAGGAAGAAAAATTTTCTGGTCTAGGAAATGATCTTATTGCATTGTTTAGAAAAGATCAAAGAAAAGGCAGTAGGTGGAACTACCTCTGGTATCCTATAAAATTTCTGACCCAAAGTAATAATAAAAGAAAGAGGTTTGGATTCATATACAACATGGAACTTCCATATGTATGGATGACATAATAAAACATCATAGACTCCCAGAGGGGAAACATCACACAATATATTATCTGTAAAAGGCTTAATACTATAAGGTAGGTGACCTGACATATATATTTCGTCCTTGATGGAGGCACCTAATGGTGTATGACTATGGGTGTGGTTTTGCTGGAAGATTCAATATCTTAACGACCTTGATTGAGATCAGTTTCTTCTGGCTACCACTGTCAATGATGAATGCACCATGAACCCTTTACCCACATCTGTGAGTGGAAGAGGTGCTCCCCCTCCTCTAGATCCTCAGGTTCCACATTTTGGAGCTTGGTGGTAGCTACCATTATAGTAGGTTTTACATCAATTATCTTCTTTCCCTTGTTGGGTTTTGGCTTAGAATCAGAGCATGCATCTGTAATGACTCTTTTAGCTTGACCACCTACACCTTCTTTGTGTGACATTCATTCATCTTATGAGCAAGAGTTTTATTGAACTCACACCACTTATCGATGTCCTTCTTTGCCTTCCCATTATTCTTGGGTTGCAGCTTCAAGAAGTTGTCCTAGGGGGTTGTGGATTGGATATGCCCTTTGCTCTATGGCTTGGGGGCACCTTCTCTCTACATTGGGTTCGCAGATCCAAAATCTTGCTTTTTTTTCTTGAATTTCTGCTCAATCTTGGAAACATATCGGTATGCTACACCAAAATAGGAGATGTCCAAGAACTCCATTTCCCCCTGAACGTATTTTTCCAAAAAATCATGGTACTTGAGCACTATATGTTTTGCTAAACCTTTTGTACCCAAATTTGTGCGCATGGTATGGCTACGGTTCGTCAGCTTGTGCACATCTTGATCCCTTTGTTGCCTTAGCGTAGTCCATTTTATGTAATTTTTGTCATACTCCCAACAGGGTAATATTTTTCCTTGAGAACATCTTGGAAAGAGTTCCAAGAGGGTACGACTGAAAACATAGAGAGTTCCTCAGCTTGTCTCTCACAATAGGTTTCCCACCAGTACTTGACACGAAGGGCAGATTTAAGCAGTGCAAAAGTAATCTTCTCCCTGTCGGAGAAATTATGGACCGAATAATAACCTTACTGAAGATTTATCCATTTATCTACCACATCTACATCTATTTGACCTTCAAACATAGGAATATTAAAGTTAACTTGTTTCTTGAAGGGGGCAGCGCCTTTGAAGTGACTGTTGGTTGAATATGTGCCACGAGTTGGCATCTACTAAAGGATCTAGGAAAAATTGACCATCATTTCATTCCTTTGTCGCTCAAGGGCTTCTTTGAGCAACAATTTGATACGATCTACTACTCCCTTGTCTTTCTTTTCTTCAGCCATGGGAGGTCGTCATTGTTGGCAGGGCTGGTTTTGCAAGGGCTCAACCAGTTCAAGTCCCAACTACTTATAACCCGACCTCGTTGAGGACATGCACAGAAAAGAAGAGAGAGAAGACTGCTATGATACCACTGATCCAGAATTATGTAGGAACGAAACATGATATAGAGGTAAACATAAACACAAAGATGCAACATAAATTAATCTTCATTTCATTAATATCAAAGAACTAAAATATGCTTACATACTGAATGGAAATAAACTAGCTCAAGCAATGGAAGCTTATCTCTGAGAAGAGATGTGTCAGCTACATGCCTCTAAACTATGTTACAATGAGGCTCAAGGGCCTTTTTGTTGTTGAACAACAAATTTAAACCCTAATCAACCAAAACCCTAACCCTAGGAGATGGAATGCCAAGAGATTGTGGGCCCTGTTGGGTTTAGTTGGGTAATCAACTTCCTTGGGTCGCAACCTGGTCATATGATCTCCTTTTGGCATGTACGATACTTTGTTATAAATGTCTCTCCAAGTATTAAAATATTTGCAACAGGCCCCTCGCTATGGATATGGGCCTACTACGGACCTCTAAAAAATGTCATTTAGGGGGTCAACACTGCTCCAGAAATTCAGGAATCGAAAAATGCTAAAAATAGTAAATTATGCTATCATCAAGGAAACTAATGAAACTGCCTAGAGGTCTAGGTGGAATAGTTTGGTGGCCACCAATATCCACTTGGATCTGTCCTTCACCCTTAGCAATAAATGGCCCCCATTGCATGCAGAGGCTACATGAGGTAAGGATTTTTTTGTTGAACCAGTTCCCCGGTGAAAGAGTTATCCTACTTTGACAACTTGATATAGATGGATCCACTGTTGGTGAGTGTTCTTGGTCTGTGTGTCTATGATCCTATTAGCCATATCCTATTCAGTACAACTTGGGTTGATCTATGTTGGTGTTAGCTGCTTTGAAATGTCTGATGTGTCCAGCAATGGGGCAAAGTATGGCCGCAACCGGTCCACATTGAATACAACGTGTGGGCCAAGGAATGGTGGAATGCTAAGATCGAAAGAATTATCTCCTATAGCCTTAGTGATGGTGTAAGACCCATATCAAAGCAGGCGAAGCTTGCGGTGGACCCTAGCAAGACCCTCCTTCTACAAATGTAACCAAATTTTTTCGCCCACCTGGAACTTGTGTGGCACCTGATGTTGATCATGATGCTATTTGTACTTAGTATTTTCTTTGTCCAATATGTCATGGATCTACTAGTGGATGTGCTAAATTCTTTCAATGAAGCTAGTAACTATGTTAGCTTCAGAATGGACATGGGAAAAATCTTCCTGAGTAGTTGCAGGTGGTATGGAAACATCAATGGACATAGTGGCTGGAATCCTAACCCCACTTGAAAGGGGCTATGCCAAGTTGAGTTGTGGAGATCTCTATTGTAGCTATGTTGGACATAGGGGATGATTTTATCCTATGTGCATGGATTCTTCGAGTTATGCAAGTGTAGGATATCCACGATCATCTTGTTGATGACCTCTATTTGGCTATCAGTTTGGGGGTGGAAGGTCGTGGACTTAGTGAGCTTGGAATCCAACAACTACCATAGGCTTGACGAAAATGTACTTAGGAACCTGTTGTACCGATCTAAGATAATGGAATATGGGATCCCAAAGTGTACCCATACTTGTTCAAAGAAATGTTTGGTAGTGGCTTATATTGTGATCTAGGAGGATCCGCAAAATGCTCAAAATTGTATAGTCTCAGATGCTCGTGAAACTAGTGCCAATTCGAAGAGCTCATCATGATGATTCTGATGTTATATTCGGTTTGGAAAATGGCCTCGGTATGAGGGAGAAAACAAGTTTTGAAGTTTTTCCCCAATAGGTAAAAAATGGGCCACAACAGGCCTAGTGGCAATATCAGAATAGGGCAAGTGCCAGTCTCAGAATAGGCTAAGTGGCACTCTCACAGCAAGATACATGTCAAGTAAAAGTCAAACTACCAAGCAGTCAAAGGCACATGTCAAACTTCCAAGTGTGAATCGAACCCATGACCTCTGAAACATCATTACAAAATATTACCAATACACAATGATATTGGCTTTGTTATGCCATAGTCGTGAATTGATATTTAAATTTTGTATTTAATGTTATGTGGGGGAAGGGTTGTTGGAGCTCACCATATTTGGTGGCCTTGCGAAACCCAAAGATTAGTTTATCGATGCTTCCAAAGTTGACCACTGAGTAATCATACATACAACTACCAACCTTCAGAGTTGATGCGAGACTCCAACCACATGCCACAAGTTATATTTGTTAAACAAATCATGGTTGTTAACATATGTTAAAACTATATGTTATATTTTCTATGCCCAAATCCAAAGTTAGGATAGCACAGAGTTGTTCCAACGAATACCGTATACCATTATTAATATATGCCACAGGTTGAATATTATATCAACCGCCGGGCCTTTGAATGCTAAATTAAAACTATGGTTATAAACCATAAATCATATATATGGTGTGTATACCATATAGTTATAACGTTTTTCTATGTTTGCAAAATCCAATCCCGGGAGGTGCACGGGTTTGACCTCGGGACCTCCTGTGGGTTTATAAAAAGATTAACTAGTGCACCCAAGGGAGAGGAGTTGAAAACATATTAGTTTGAACTGGTGTTATTTGTGATTGTAATATTCCTTTTGAAGCATAACTCGACTAATATTGGGCCTTTTAGAAATATGTAAGTTGTGTTGGAGGGCTGAGGTCGAGGCCTATCTTCTGATAATAGCCATTGATGCCTGTTTTCACATTCCTGAATGGCGAATTATGTCGTAAATAGACTTTTTGAGCATTTTCAATACAACAGATGGCCATTGGAAGCAGACCCGGAGATGTAGTCCAGGAAGGACGAACTCTGCCATCAAGTTTTATTTGTTTGCTTCTTTTCTCTGTTGTTCATGCTTATTCTTTAGATTTCAAGTTTTATGTTTAAGGAACTTAATAATCAATTTTCTCTCATTTATTCACATAAAAGAAACCCTAGTTAATATTTGGTGAATTTGTGCAAATAGTCAATTTTGTTGTTTTTAGATCATATTTTGGTATCAGAGCAAGGGTGATCATGTATATGCAAGATATTTGCCAATGTGAATGTTGACTAGATCCAGGTTGCAACGTGGAGAAAGGAAACTTGAGAAGATAAATCTAGAGATTGGAAAGAGGAAAGTCTCTCAAAAGTTGAAGATGGGAGAGCCAAATGAAGGAGAATCTCCTAAAACAAAGGTTGTTGGAGAGGAGTAATATCAAAAAATGTTCCTTAATATGCAAAGGATGATTGCATAACTTTATGAAGACAAGAAGACTAGAGATGCAACTTCATCTTCTAAAGTCATGAAAGAGAAAAAGGGTAAGGAAAAAGTTGATGGTGATGAACCTCCTTCTCCTCCATCTTCATCCTCTTCTTCTTTATTCTCTTATCATTCAAGTTTAGATTCAGTCTCACAAAAGAAGAAAAATAAATCATTTTTTTGAAGATTGATGTTAAGTTTGAGTTGTCAATATATGATGGTGAAATGAATCTTGAAAATTTAGATAACTGGATAAATAAACTTGAGGTTTATTGTAGAATTCAAAATATTGTTGATGAATCTGCAAAAATTTAGTTAGCTACACTTAGAATGGGGGGAACAACTTTGATTTGGTGGGAAAGTACAACTCAATCAGATTTGAAGCAAAAGGTAAAATTATCTCTTCATGGTCTAATTTTGTTAAAGCTCTTAGAAAGCAATTCTATCCTTTAGGATATATGCAACAGGTTGTAATGGATTGGCACCATTTAAGGCAAGGTAAAGGATAGAGTGTGCAAGAGTTTACTCAGGAATTCAGGAAAAAGGAATTAGCACTTAATGTTCCATTAGACACACGGGAAACTTTTTTAAAGTATATTGGAAGTTTGCAGTCTTATTTGCGACATACTTTGTTTATGTTTAATCCAACTGACTTTGATGAAGTGTGTGTACAAGCCATTCATATTGAATCAGGTGGCAAGCCTTTTCTGTCAAACTTTTCAAAGAAACCATTCAAGCATTCAGAGAACAATTATTCCAAAGAAGCAAAAGGGAACAAATAAGTTGAAAGGGAAGAAAGTGACAACAACCAAGAAGGAAGGAGAAAGGTCTGCTTATACTGATTATTAGAGGGTTGGACATGACGAATCCAAGTGTTGGAAGCTTTATCCTGAACTTAAACCAAAGAAGTTCCTTAAGAAGAAGGGTGAGATGAAAGCTAATGCTACAGTCGAGCAAGATCTGGGATCCGACTCTGACGATGGAAAAAATATTACCTCTGTGGTTCTGACATGTAATCCTTCTGAAACTAGCTCTAGTTATACTTGTTCTGCATCTTCTTCAAAATCTAATGTTGTGATTGAAGAAAAGAAGAGAGTTGAATTGTTTCACACAAGGATTATATCCAAGCACACTAAGATAGACACATTATTCGACAATGGATCACAAGAAAATCTAATTTCTGAGGAAATAGTAAGGAAATAGGGTTTGGAAACTAAAAATCATCCAAATCCATACCCTTTAGAATGGTTGAAAGAAAATACTCAGATGCAAATCACAAAATATTGTTGTTTAAGGTTTTCAATTACAACTAATTTTGTTGATGAAGTTGAGCTAGATGTGATTCCTTTGGATATATGTGGAGTTGTGATGGGTAGTCCGTATCTTTATGATTGAGATGCCATATTTCATAGAAAGGAGAATAAGTATCATCTCTTTAATGATGGAATTGAATACATTGTCAGGGCACACAAAATCAAGACAAAATTGATTTAATCAATGTTAGTCAAATGAAAAGGCTAATAAATTCAAGTAAAAATTTTATTCTCATGATTGTTAAAGAACAACCTAAATATAAGTATGATGCTTTTCAAGGGTGTGATTCTTAGTTTAAGGAAAATTGGTTGAAATAGTAGATTCTTATAAAGAACCAAAAATTTTACCTCCAAAATGAGAAATACAACATGAGATTCAATTATAATCTGATGCCCCTCTCCCGAATATTAGCATGTATCATATGTTAGTCATAGAGAATGAAGAGATTAAAAAACAAATTCAGGAATTGGTTGATAAAGGATTTCTTCGACCTATTTCTTCTCCATGTGGATCACCAATCATATTAGTCCCAAAGAAAGATGAAACTTGGAGAATGTGTGTTGATTTTAGAGCCTTAAATAAAATCACCATTAAGAACAGGTATCCTCTTCCTACAATTGATGATTTTCTTGATTAGATAAAGAATGTTGTTTACTTTACAAAATTGGGTTTAAGAAGTGGTTATCATCAGATTCGCATTGCAGAGAATGATATAAGGAAAACTGTATTTAAGACTAGACATGGGCTTTTTGAATGGTTAGTTATGCCATTTGGGTTATGCAATGCTCCAACAACCTCTATGAGAGTGATGAATGATTTTTTTCATCCTTTTATTGATAAGTTTGTCATAGTCTATTTGTATGATATTCTTATTTTTAGTTCAATTGGGAAGAACACGTATAGCAAGTTAAACAAGTTTTTGATGTGCTGCTTAAAACGACCATGTATCTCAAACTCTCTAAATGTGAATTTGGAAAAACTTCCTTAGTATATATTGGTTACATAGTTGGAGTAGGTCAACTAAAAATGAATCCAACTAAAATTGATGTAATTGTTCAGTGGCCAAGACCTCAAAATGTGACAGAAGTTAAAAGTTTCTTAGGTGCAGTCTAGTATTGGAGGAAGTTTATTTCTCATTTCTCTTTTATTGCATCACCACTTCATGCTTTAAAAAGTTCTAAAGTCTCCTTTTAGTGGGGAGGAAAACAACAAAAATAATTTGATATTTTGAAGCAGAAAATTGTTACAAATCCAATCTTGGATTTACCAGACCTTCAACAACTAACTGATGCTAGTGGGTATGCATTGGGTGCAACATTATTACAAAAAGGAAAGGCTATTTGTTTTCATTCAGAAAATTTTTCTAAAGAAGTTTCTAATTATCAAACTTATGATAAAGAATTATATGCATTTGTGGAAAGTGTTAAAAAATGGAAATGTTATTTAATGGGCAAGGAAATAGTGATTCGTACAGATCATCAACCACTTCAGTACCTTCAATCTCAAACTAAGTTGCAACAATCTCGACATTATAGATGGATGGGATTTTGTAGCAATTTCACTTAGTAATCAAATATAAGAAAGGTCTCACCCAAAAAGTAGTTGATATGTTATCAACACCTTCTTTGAATGCTTCAATTATTCTTCAAAATAGTTCTTTAGCACATGAAAGTTGCATAGAACAATATGCTAAAGATACTGTTTTCAAAGATGTTTATGAATCACTAACTCATGGTGCTCAGGTGGAAGAAGTGAATTAACATATTCATGACAGGTTATTGTACCATCTTGGCAAGTTGTGCATACCACAGGGAGAAAGAGTGCATGTCATCAAGGAAGCACATTGTTCTCGTGTTTCAGGGCATTTTGGTGTAGGTAAGACAATGGAACAATTACAAAGGTATTTCTATTGGCCTCGAATGAATGAAACAATTACTAAATACATAAAAGGTTGTGTCACGTGTTCAACAAGCAAACCAAACAACAAAAATTTAGGTTTGTATATGCCACTTCTAGTTCCTTCTCCGTTATAGACATATTTGGGCACTTCAACCCCAATCTTACATGTCGATAAAATAGGGCTCTTTAACCCCTAAAAGTGTTTTTTCATACCCTAAAGGATCATGGTCAACTGATTACATCATCCCCCTAAATTTCTACCTAAAAACCCATCCAAAGCTGGCCAAACAGGACCATACTAATTGCTCCACTATTAGGGTGCAATGCATACTGACTCCTACACTAGCTAGGTGCAATGCATACTGAAGAGGCCTTCTGTAGGGTGCGATGAGCGAGGATGGACAAATGTCCGAGACAGTGTGCTAAATGGATGCTCATGGAATCTTCTAGAAACTTCTCCTATGACACTTGCCTCTCTGAATTCGCCCAGGGATGAGTAAGAGATCGAAGAAATCTCCAAGTGGAACCAAAAACAACAAGTGGAATGACACTAATAAAAATGTTGGGTTGTGTTTGTAGGTTTTAACCCCATACAAAAATTACCTGCATACGAATTCTAAATCACAGGAAAAATAAAAATGCGAGAGCATAAGACATAAAACACGTATACATAGAGATTTCCCACTGGATCCCAAAACCGAGACTACCAGCTTGATTTTTCATTATTTTCCTTTCAATGTTACAATACATATTTATACATGCCGAAGCATCCAATACCATGGACCGAAAACCATCGCGTCCAAAACCATGGACCGATAACCATCGCGTCCAAAACCATGGACCG
>APFE031218603.1:0-21168 GCA_000404065.3 Pinus taeda
AAACATTGAATTGAACAAACTTATAGGTAGAGCATATAATACTATGAATTCTACCTAAACACTTCATTTGCTCAATTAGAAATGATCATGAAGTGAAAGAAACACAACAGTTTACATATGAGACAAAGAGAAAACTTATGCTAAATTAACATACCACATGAATCTCAGAAATTAGAGCTGTGAAATTTCATTAAAAATCTCTGTCATAGACTATACAATGAAGCTCAGTTTCTCCTCCAGCTCTCCGCACTCAGAAACTCCCCCTCCACTTACAAATAAATTTTTAATATATGAAACAAAACACAGCTGGGGAAAAACCCTCGACCGCAAGACCCGGCCTTTCTTTTTATCATTACTAACAAAATAAACTTAAAAAAAAAAAACAATCATCGCTTCCTGAAGAGATAATAATTCTCTGTCCACTGAAATTTGTTGATGATTTGGCTAATTTCGAGGCAAATCTGGTGCTAAGATCTCATAAAATCAGGGCTACGGATCAAAATAGGCAAATGCGTTTCTTTTGAAATCCTCTCCTGGCTAATTAAAGGATGAATGCTGGAGCGCAGATCCTCATAGGATCAGGATTGAAATCAAATCGCATTCTTTGGCTATGATAGATAGCACGAAATCCTCCATTTTCTATTAAAGATAGAAAGCTTTTCATTATTCCAGCGTGAAGACCGAAATAGGCAAACGATCCTTGACTGCCACTTTGCAACTGCTCTCAATTTCTGGAGATACGTTCTGCTGCTTTACTAAAATACGGGTCAAACCGCCACATAATCAAATGCACCCATAACGCAATAACTGCCACCTAAGAAATGACCTCTGTATCGGTTGGAGTCGTAAAGATTTTGTAACATGAGGGCCGCTGTAATCTAGCCACTTTGCAATGTCTGCAAAATAGACCCAATTGACACCACCGTGATGCCATGATTTTAAAAGTTTTCCAGCGATCAGCACAAGGATGACAGCTAAAAACTGACAAGTGCTAAGTGGAGTCCAATGAAGCTTTGAAGGATCAATAGACTACTTTGTTTTTTGAAGTGCTCTTCATATGTTCCTCAATCACTGTTGCTGAAATAGAGATAATGTATTGTCCCTTGTAGTACCCAATCAAGTTCAGCGACTGCAAAGTGTTGATAATGTCATCACTGCGAATGGAAGTCATGGAACTTAAATCCTTAATAGACAAATTTCCTCCATGGTCGCGGAGGACTTCCAGGGGAACTCTGCTCCAATAACTTCTAAAGCTAACCAAGTGTTATGAGAAATCGCCCATAGCCTTTTCGCTGCAATGGTGGAAGAGTCAAAATACACGCCAAATTGTAAGACTCTACGAAATATTTTTCCTTGGAAAAGTATCCAACTATTTGATGTCCATAATTATCCAGCTCTGTTAATATGTAAAACAGGAAAGAGTCTACATCATAGTAAAGCGTCTTGTGGTCAAGGAAAATTTTTGCAGGAAATCATAGATTCTGACCATACAATTTACTCTTTTGACCATCCATTTCAAACACTGAAAGGGTTTGCAAGCTCCCTCCCTTTTCAGACAGTTTACTCTGTCCGCTGGTTGACTCACCATTCTGTTTATTATCAGATGGAACTGAAGATTGCTTAGCAACAACAATCCTGTATATCTCATTACCTGGTGGGTGTCTATAGCAATATTTCATCATGTGGTGCTTATATGTTATTCTCTTCTTCATATATCTCAAGCAAAATTCACAAATATATAGCTTGTCTACATTTGAATATTCTTCAGGATATGGCGAATAATACTGTATCAATCTCGTATTTCCCAAGCTCCATAACCTGGAATGTTCTTGACTTTAGTCTTTCCTTCATGCTCCTTTTCAAGATTTTGGTCAATGGGTGAGAGTTCCTCTAGACCCTTTTGCACATTGTGTATCTCATCATAGCGCCTCTGTAGATTGAAATAAGTGAAATCATAAATGTCACAATCAAATATGCCACCTGGAGAAGCCTTCTCACAATATTTGCACTACTGAATTGCTGCATAATCCAGTCTACTGATCACTTGAATTTGCAATCCCCATCATATTCAACAAATTACGATCTTCTTTGAATCGCTCCAGCACTGTGCCTTTCACAGCATTTAGAGTTTCCTGATCATTTCCTTTAACAACTACTCCCCAGCATTCTATGACTTGAGGGAAAAATGTTGCCGTTTTGGTCAAGCGGGGACCTTTATATGTAACAGACTCAAATGAATAACCCCAGTCAAACGATTCCGACAAAAAGAGTCCGAAATGTTTTACTTGCTCACCAAAACCAAGACCATTAGGAACACTCGCTGACATGAAATTCATAGCACACCACTGCATATTGCCATTAGCCCCTGTAGGTCGATATAAGGTTGCCTTTGGAAATAGACTGAAAGAAAGGACGTCATGTCACCATAGAAGTTGCTGTGTCTTTCCCATGGCCGAGAAGCATAACCTCCATAGATGTACCCTTCTTTGTCCTCGACCAACAATATACTTGGTCCACGTCCAACTGCTAAATTTCCCATGAAAGTGTTGAAGCTGAGTTCGTGAACAGAGTTGTAATATAAAAGAGCCCACACCTGTGCTTCCTCTTGCTGAAGGGCCCCAGCTATATGCCGTGCATATTCTTTCCTCATAATGAGCAAACTAGGATTCATGTTCTCGTCAATCTGATCAAACTTGTCAATGTACACATCCTGCAAAGTGCGCGTGCTGCAAAACTCATCTGTCTGGATGGTCGCTTGAGTTGGCTCATACTGAGTCAAAACAGGCATCTTCAAATGGAAACCAGGTTCAGTAATTCTCTTCAATAGAGCACCGCCTATCCAGTACGCACCAACATGTCCTTCTAGAACTTGGTGCAGAATACGAAAACAAGAACTGACAGTTGAGGGCATTATCCGTTATCAAAGTAAAACCAATCACCTCGGATCATATTCCTCTGATAAATGAACAACAGGGCATTCCCAGTGCTAATACAATCATCTAATTCAATAGCTGTGGCAATGTAATTTGTTTGGGATTTCCAGTGAGACTTTCTCCAAATAGCTTTTTGCCTCTGATTTCTGATGATATTCTGAATTGTGCTTGTGCAGGGATAGGAGCTTTGAAGTCGCTGCTTCCTTTTGAAGAGCTGAAGAATAAATTACATAATCTAAAAAGCAACATTTAAATGATTTCTTCTTCAAAACCTTGTTTTGAAGAAGAATCAATCTCTGACATGAGACGGAGTCTAACATTGGCTCCATTTGGGATGGTAGTTGCATCTTCCTGGAGGTGCCAAGAACCGCAGAACTTTGGGAGAGCAAACAGTGCCTCCACTATTGGGCGATGGAGTCATCATCAACACAACTCTTGACTTATTTTCAAACTGAAACTGAACTCAAACAATCGTCAAGCAAAGTAAAACCAGATGCTGCCCTTATGGCTAGCTTATTTATGTACAAAACCTACTATAATCTGTTGTACATATAATAGATCAGGTTATACTAAAATGCCAAATTAACCATTCAAGTAAACCTGGAAATGAAGCCGCTTGAGAATGCTGCCACGAAGTCACAGATGCAATTGCTGGCAACCCTTCATGCTCATAATGACCTTGGTCACGGAAAATACAGCCTGATCTATCAATCAAACTGCAAAATGCCTCCATATATGCCGCAATAGGATCACGGAAGCCGGACTCTGTTGGCTGCCCCAACTCTATGATGCATACTTCGAGCTCCACATTGTCAATGTATACCTCTATAGGCAAGTCTGTTATTGTTTGTTGTGAAGGAGGAAGGATTTCCAAGAACGTTTTAGGGTCTTGGAAATCATAAGACTGTATCTGCTCATCTAAATCTTGAATCTCCTTCTCGATTCTTTGAACAAGTAACTCACAGACGCTAGGATGATAATTCGGAGATTTCAAACATTGAAGGAAAAAACTTAAAACTTCTTCATTAATTTCAATATCCACTAAGCATTCTCTAAATTCGTTTAGAGGTTCACACAGTGCAGGGTTTGCCACATACCCTACCATTGTATGAGTGAATTAACAGGCACTGGAATGTCTGGATCGAGTTGGAGTCGCGAGGTGAATGATTCATCCTGCATAAGTGTCTGACTGCGGTCCACCATCAGCATCAGATCTACACCTTGATTGCATGTACCGGGACAAAACAATCAACAAGTTGAATGTCTTCCCCAGTATGTTCGCCAATATGTTAGCGCTTGAGATTTCACCTTAGGCTGAAAAGGCAAACCTCAAGGCAACATCAAACCATTTCACCCCGTAGCTAGCCCTACGGGGTATGAGAAGGCTCTCTCGGGTCAAACTCGGTGAATTTGTCAATAGGATGAGTTGACCAATTAGGAACAAGGATTTTAGGCTAGTAAACTGATAAGGGGGGGTTGATTTAAAGTTTTTTGGGGTTTTTCTGGGCTTCTTGGGCAAAATCACAGCTTCAAACAGAGAAGTATAATGAACAACACAGGTTGACGACTGAGGCAAGGTAGGCAAGGAATTTAGCATCAAATCTAGATTTTAAATGGGATGGCTAGACTGGTGAGGAGCTGACAAGGGAAAACAATAACTTTGAATCCTTGTCAAACAAAAGAAAACATTGAATTGAACAAACTTATAGGTAGAGCATATAATACTATGAATTCTACCTAAACACTTCATTTGCTCAATTAGAAATGATCATGAGGTGAATGAAACACAACAGTTTACATATGAGACAAAGGGAAAACTTATGCTAAATTAACATACCACATGAATCTCAGAAATTAGAGCTGTGAAATTTCATTAAAAATCTTTGTCATAGACTGTACAATGAAACTCAGTTTCTCCTCCAGCTCTCAGCACTCAGAAAAAACTCTCTCCCTAAAATGAATTTTTCTTTTTTTAATATATGAAACAAAACACAGCTGGGGGAAAAACAATCGACCCCAAGACCCGGCATCTATTTTTATCATTATTAATAAAATAGACTAAAAACAAAAAAAAACAATCAGCGCTTCCTGAAGAGAGAATAGCGCTCTGTCCACTGAAATCTGTTGATGATTTGGCTAATTTCAAGGCAAATTTGGTGCTAAGATCTCATAGAATCGGTGCTAAGATCTCATAGAATCAGGGCTACGGATCAAAATAGGCAAATGCGTTTCTTTTGAAATCCTCTGCTGGCTAATTAAATGATGAATGCTGGAGCGCAGATCCTCATAGGATCAGGATTGAAATCAAATCGCATTCTTTGGCTATGATAGATAGCACGAAATCCTCCATTTGCTATTAAAGATAGAAAGCTTTTCATTATTCCAACGTGAAGACCGAAATAGGCAAACGATCCTTGACTGCCACTTTGCAACTGCTCTCAATTTCTGGAGATACGTTCTGCTGCTTTAGTAAAATACGGGTCAAACCGCCACATAATCAAATGCACCCATAACGCAATAACTGCCACATTACTAAGAGAACTGAGGCTATCCGTAAATATTTTGTAACATGAGGGCCGCTGTAATCTAGCCACTTTGCAATGTCTGGCAAATAGACCCAATTCACACCACCATGATGCCATGATTTTAAAAGTTTTCCAGCGATCAGCACAAGGATGACAGCTAAAAACTGACAAGTGCTAAGTTGCTGAGCATGTAATGATCCTGCACGTTCACAATTCAATCCCAAAGTTGTATCTGGACTCTCCATATTGCTACTATGGCATTGAAAATTAAGATTCTTTCTCAACTTTAGTTGGTCCTGAGACCAGAAAAATTCAAATTTTTCCTCTGATTAAGAATTCCAAACTTGACATGTTCTGTGTATAAGAGTAATGCACAATGTTGATAACAGAAAATACCACGTATACTGCTCTTCCTCCACCAATGAGCTAGATCCCAGACTAAGCACATGAAAGCAAATTCCAAAAATAGCTATTATTTTTTCTAGATTTCCAGTATGATTTCGTTCCTCAATCTTAAGGGAAAGGCGTTCTGACATTTCACTTAATGCTTGGCGCACTCTGAATGAAATACTAAGAAGCAAAACCAGAGATCCAAACATTAAAAACCCTCCCAATGCGAGCAAAACTGATGGCTTCTCAGTGTTTCCTCTTGCCAAATATTCCGATGCAGTCTTTAAGAACTCAGTATAAGCCTCCACTACGAGTTTTGGATCTTTATCATAAATGCACTAATCAAAATCTAGACAGCTTTCTTGCTGTTGTTAAGAATCATGCAGGAAAATAGCTCTTATAAATAAATAGCATAGTCTTGCATCCATTGGTTCACCGCCCATTTCTCTTTCCAAATATTCATTATGTGTTTCCTTATTGCTTAATGATATAATACACTTCGAATTGGGCAAACGTGCTTTTAGTAGTCTCAGCAGTTGCCAAGAATTTAATTGAAGTGCTCGAAGCCTTTGCTCATTAGTGAATGAATGGAAAAGTTGTGGAAGTAGAACACCCACGCTATTTTTTCATAGAATACTGGGTAATAAAGTTCTGGGTGTGTGTAATAATCATCTTTATCAAACTGCTTTGAAAGATCCTTGGGTGCAACCATATCCTTGGATGTTACAATACAAGCAAATACCTGAAAATTTTGTCTGGAGAATTTTGAGCCCTTTGAAGAGTTTGGTACATTTTTGGTTGACTCAACGAGCTTATGAAGTTCAGATGGATCCACAAAAGTATGAGGTAAAACATCTCCTGTGCACCCTGTGATACATTTCCTGAACCTGTGAAGACAAAAACCAAAGGAGAGATTATAGATGGAAGACCTGAAGTAGATATTTCCTCACCAACGGCAATAACTGCAGCCTTAGCAGCACTTAAAGAGGAATACATGTATGAAGACCCTAACGAGAGAAATGGAGTGGAATATCCAAGATTTAAGAATCTTTCCCCTAGGCCTCGTAAGAAGTCTATCATTCTTGTTCTCCCAACATATGTTCCAAAGGCCAACAATCTTTTCCCATTCTTTCCAACAATAAGTTCATAATCATATAAAGATACCCGCTGACTAAGAACCTTATCAAGTAATGGCATGTTTTCTGGTTGAGCCTTGTGAGAGTGTGAGAAGAATGCATATGCCCTGTCGGGCAAAATATTTTCCATCTTGGGTTGTTTGATCCCTAAAATAAGCCCACATTCAGACAAGTCCTCTGAAATTTCACAGCCAACATCTTCATATTGAGCATCTGGATGAATACGTTTAGTGCATGGCTGAACAATTATACGGTCAACTCCATCAACCCTTCCCACGCTATGTAAAAGTCGAGCACAGTGTGGCGGAGTCAAAGGAGCCCTCCTTTCCCACTTGATGCCAGATTCATGAAGCACGCCAACAACTCTATTTCTCAACATAGCTGAAATCAAGGGTATATGAGGTTATGAAAATTTGATCAAGATCTGGATCAAGGGTGCCACTGTAGAGAACCTCTATGCCATGGTAGTTGAAAACTTGACCAAACAGTAGAGTCTGATGTATGCTTTGTTTTCTTTGTGCTTTTACAGAGGTAGGAGTTTGAAGACGCTGCCAGTTGAAGAGCTGGAGCATGAATTACATAATCTAAAACCACACATTAATGATTTCTTCTTCAAAACAGGGTTTTGAAGAAGAATCAATCTCTGACATGAGATGGAGTCTAACAGGTTCCTTGAGGATTGTGCAATTCATACAGGGTGTGAGATCAGTTTTCCACTTGGTTGGAGAAGATCATCCCAGAGGAACAGCGCAAGGAAATAGGAGCTTGGAAGTTAGAGGAGAAGGCTTGTGAGAATCTTTGATTGCCTGTGAACATCTATGAGGATTGTACTAAGATCTGGCTAGCTGTGAGAGCTAAGGCTTTATATAATCTCTATGTATTTCCACCTTGTATGATAATACAGATAGTGGAGTTTTTAGCTGAGGCTTTCCCCAAAGTATTTTCATGTGCATTGTGCATTGATTCTTCTTCTTCTGGTTATATATTGTTCAGCTCTGACTCAGCTCGATCTTTAAGCTTCCGCAAATTGATAGTAGAAGTAGGTTATAGTATTTTGCTTTGGTTATATTGCATTATCGGTTTAATATACAGTCAAATTTTCTACATGGTCTTAGAGCGATATTTGTAGAGAATTCACATAATTTCTACAGGTTTAACTATATTTGTCTTGATGTAAAATAGTACCATTTTATCATCTAATATTTCCTCCATATGGATCTTCCATTCCACATAATTTGTGGTTCCTTCATGAGCATACTCGAGCCTGAGTCTAGTGGAATTCATCTTCTCATTCCTAGAGAAAACCTGCAACATTGATCTTGTAATTCAAACCTCCTACACAAAATTTGAATTATCTTCTCTTCTATTGTGATTCTAGCTCTAATACCATGTATAAATTCCTTGTAGATTCAAATTGCTTATATAATCTGCTAAAACAAAAGACTTGAGTCTACTCTACTCATCAGTGGAAAGAATTAATCAATCGAGAAATCACAACATAAACGTGAGACAAGATTCAACCACATATGCTCATATATTTATCTAAAGGGAAAGCAATTGCTCAAAACCCCTTCCTATATGTATTGCATTAGTTAGAAAATAGAGAAGAAATACAATGTTTGTTCAAGCCTGAACAATCTCTGCAAAAGTATAATCTATTGCATTTTTTCCTAGACAAGCTCTAGTTAATACTTCACCAAATCCAAGCCTGCCCAAGTCCCTATTACCTTGTGTTATTTCCATGGGAATTATCGCATAATAATTAGGAAAATTCCCAATTAGAATTGTGCAATCCCTGTAGGCCCTTCTCTGATTGCATACACCACTTGTAAAACTTGAAAAATTATACAACTGATAGTATATTTCCTTGAACTCCAATCTCAACTGGGTAACTCGAATTTCATGTAAGCATGAGTTAATAATGGTTGATTTATCATTTAACTAGTTGAATGAAGTTGCACCCCACTGCTAGAACTCCTACTAGTTCTTGCAACAGTTGGAACTATTTTAACTGACTTTAACTCAGTTTAATTGAATTAAACTATTACAACTCAAATTAAACTCACCCTAGGCTCCTAAACTTTAGGAAGCACTCTACATGACTCAAGTTATTCCCTCAACTCGAATTAACTGAGCCAACTAAGCGAAACTAGCTTAGTTAACTCATTCTTATTGTCTTGTGATGTAGATTTACATTTTTCTCCTAATTTAATTCAAGGGAAAGTTAAATCAGGATTTTCTTATTGCCATTTTCAACACGGAATTCCCAATAATATATGGAAACAACGATGTCTTCTAGCACACCTTCTGGCTTGATGGTAGATCAATAAGCCAATTGAAGTATTGTTGGGGTCGGTCTCAAAGCTTATAGTTGGAGTTTTTCTATGGTTTCCTTGCTCATCAAAGTAATATTTTCCCCTAAATCAATCAAAGTATTGGGTATAAGGGGTGTTATTAATGATAATGCTCACAACTAGGACTTCAGGATCCATGTACATGGCTAGAAAAACATTCCCCAACATCATATCTCCCAATTTTTTTATTAGTTGAATAGTCTTAGGATTCTTCATTTTCCTTCCTTACTTCCTAAGGCAAAGTTCCCTAATGTCCTTTTCACAAATCAGAACATATTTTATAGCTTGGAGCAATGGAATTTTAACACAAACATTTTTCAGTCCCCCTAAAGATCGAACTCCAGATGTTTGGTAGGATTTTACACACATAGCCTCTTTGAGGATGGGGGAACCAACTCTTTCCCAAATGTAGGTCAAGAGGAAAGGATTTATCACTAGAATGATCTGATATTTCAATATCCTCTTCATTCTCTTGTTCTTAAATTACAGGAGCAGTTGATTTATTATTTACTTTCCCTTATCGTAAGTGGATGCTTGATAATCAACGAAAGTAATAGTATACATAGGAAAATGGGGCAATTCATCATCGTAGGTGGGTTGTACTACTTTAATATTTGGGTTAGGTATAGGCTAGGCTGGTCATCAAGGTATCTACAGAGTTTGAGAAGGTTGATTAGAAGGTAGTTGAATTTTTTTGGATGTGCTTGATGTGGAGCTTGTGGTGCCATATTTCCAAAGGGGAAGGTCCTCCCCAACCTGGGGCCCAACCTTGATTTTTCATTTGAGGGGACCATTGTGGCTATGGCATAGGAGGATACCACCTAGGAGTCAGAGTAAAATATTGAGAAGGATCAAGATTGGATCCAAATGATCAAAGGGGCCAAGATTTCTTCTGAGCCACAAAACAGATTTTCCTGGTCTCCTCATTAGCTTCTTGAAAAATTGACTTGAGCCCTAGCAGAGAAGGAAAATCCTGAGTGGTATGTTTCTACTCCCAAATGCTACATGTATCAACACCATTTAAAGGAGATTATTGAAGACAATGTTTCTTTCGACATTTGTAGTAAATTATGGCCAAGGCCAATTTAGCCTCTTTCTTCTTTTTACTTTGCAAGGTGTCTAATTGGGAGTTAAGTGTATTGAGGATATTGGTTTTGAAATTATAAAATAAGTTCCCTACTCAAATTTAGTCACCCCAATCCCACTCAATCTATTAATTATAGAGATTACATCCCAAGAATTCCTTCCATATTTTGAACTCCCTTGGGAATGTTTCTTACATAGATCAAAAATCTCCTCACATGTTAAAAGGGATATATTTATTGATCCCGTGAGGTTAAATATATTAATACAGTCCTCTCTTATTCCATTAATTAAAAGGATATGTAGAATTTTTGGGTCCAAAGTGTTTTTTTTTTTCCTTAGTAAATTAGATTGGAACCTAATTTCCATGTAATCCTCCATACTTTCTTCATTTGCTTGGTATATTTTGAAGATTTCTTCTTTGAATCCCAAAATTGAAAATAGTCTTGATATTTCTTCAAAAAATTCTTCTCCATATTGTCCCAAGTTCTAATGGTATTTTCCCCAAGTCCCATGAACCATCAGAGGGCTACATCTTTCAAAATAGTGGGAAATAATTTTATTTTTTTGGCATCCTTGGAATAGTCATAGCCATGAAAAATATAAAACATAAAAATATATGGATCCTCCTTTCAAAGGCCATGAAAAATCAAAAAGGTAGAAAGAGGAATGTTCTTCATTTGGACAACCCCATTAGGATCTTGGATGGGGAATTCAAAAGTAATAGGTTCCTTTTGTCTAGGTCCATTTACTTCTTCATCCCCCATCTTTTCTTTACATGAAGGTTCATAACTATTAATCTTATTGGAACTTTATAGTTCCTCATCCAATGTAGACTCTTCCTTTATTGACAGTGATTCTCCCTTCGGTGGCAGCCCTACTATAGGATCTTGAACTTGTGTGACCTTTAAAGGATTTTCCTTTCCCTCTTCACTTGCTGAAATGTTAGTTTGAGTGACTGCTACCACACCATATGGGGTTTTAACAAACTTTTTCCTTGTTCTACCTATGATATTTGAGGTATCTATCATGTCTTGATGCAAAAAGAGAGTGGGGACATAAGTTACTGAAGGGGGTAATTAACAAACGCTTTGGTTTCTTCTAGCCCTCATATATTTTGTACTAATTATGTGAGGAATCTTAAATAGTTTGAGTGCCTCTCTAGCAATGGCACCAAAAATGACGATGTATTTATATGATTGATTATTTCAGTAAAGGTTTAGGCTACACAGTTCATTTTAATTATCACACGGACGTTGGTAGACTTGCAAGGTTCTATGTGTTTTATACACTAGATATAAGTCCCTCACACTTATTTGGATGGACTACGAAAGAAATTCATGGGAATTTTTTATTGAGTGGAAGAATCTACTTATGGACGGTACACTACTCAATTGTGTGGCGCCTCAGCCACCAAATTCTTCATTAAGGGTGGCTAGCTCAGTGCCACCATGTTTATTTCATACTCGGGCAATTCTATAGCATTCAATTTGTAGCATCTGCTCATAAGGAAGGTTGAAAAATTCCCCAAACCGCTAGTTCTATGAAATCATAAATCACACAATCATATTTTCTTGAAATTAAATAGAAATCAACTAAACTTAGAATGTGTGAAAAATGCATTAAAACAAAGATAGCAATATAGACCTACTTACAAATTAACCAAGAAACATATTGACACATAACCACACCTTGATTGAGCCCCTAATCGAGGCTAACTAGTGCGTCAATATGCCTAGATGATTAGTACAGGTGTAAGATTAAATATCCAAGCTCCTAAACAACAGCATAGCATAATATAATGGAAAAAAGAACCACACAGAACAGTATATGTATTAACCAAAATAGAGTGATAACATAGTTCATGTCCAATTGTCCCATGTGCTACAAGGCGCTACTATATATAAAAACATAGCAGTCTAAGCTTAGAATAGATAACAACACGATCCCTTTTGGTGAACTAAACAAAGATGAGAATAGTAAGCAAGCTAATAGTTAGTCAATGACTCCAGTAACGTGACAAAAGTGGATTCTATTCATGGCTTCTAGTGCCTTCATTGAACCAAGGCACTGATACAATTTTGGGTGTTGGTGTAACTATGACCAAATGTAATTTGTAAACATAATCAACTTAAAATTGCAATGCTTGGCTAGGATCTAAGAAGTACCACATTGGTTAAATAATAGTGATTCAACATTTTTATACTAGTCACCATATATGGAAATTTTGTGTGCTTATGTAGTTCAGCCAATAGGCTCGTGATTCCTAGTTTTGATGTGGATCCCTACCTCATCCAGTTGTCACCATGGCCATAATCTTCATGGTTGCATAATGGTACAACTCACTTTCATGCCCATATGTAAAAAGATCTTCGGACCTTGCAAAAAGCTCTTATGATTGATCAAAGAGGTGGACCCCTCGTAACATGAAAGAGTCTTCAAATTAGTGATCAAGGTTACCCTATTGACACTTCAGCAAGATAAATATGGCCACCAAAAACCAACATATGTATACAATAAATTATTTGGACACTGATTAGTTCACCAGTTATTATATATATGCACACCATTGAAAACCATAGACTTATGTATATATCTACTAATCCACATACACCTAAATCTAAATACCTCTTTAACATCCCTTAACTTTAATCAAATCAAAATAAATAATGAACTCAAGCAAATATGTATATGTATACTTGTAATCATAAACAGTAGAAAATATATAACAACCAAATATGAAAAATCAGGGATACTTAGGAAAAAATCAATGTTTTAGTAAACAAAAAGGAGCCCAAAGAAGCGACTCGGGCATTATAACAATATATTGACTATGAAATGCCTCTCCAATACAATGAAAAGTAGGTAACAAAATATCACAGGGATTTCCAAAGTTAAAAAAGAATAAAAAAATATTTCGTAGTCATATTTTTGTTGATCAGTGGTTGTCATTGATGTCAACCCAATCAATACTAGGGGCTACCCCGATCTTGCATGGGCATTTTAACATGAAAACTTACTCTATTCTGAGTCAAGGGTCTTCTAGATGGATTCTACTCGTTGAGATGTTTCCGTTTATATATGGCGCGCCAAGTAACTCTTCATGGCTTGAGAGATATTCATGTTTGAAGTTAGTAACCCCAATTAGTGGGCTAAAACCCTGTGGGATTGTGGCATGGCACTCATAATTGGTTGTGGTCATTAAATAGACAATAATTAATAAAGAAATAAATAAAATGTCCTAAAATCCCTCCAACATTCACTTGTTGAGGACCCTCTCAATTCAATACATTCATATAAATAATGACGCTCGTATCCTCCTCTAGTAGGGATTTTTGAGCAGGTCATCCTTTGAAGACATGACAGTCAACCGTATATTGTAAAGAAGTGTCAAGGCCAAGAGTCATCATTGTAAAGTTGTAAAAGGGTCATTTTTAAAAGTGTCATCATTGGGAGAATCATTATTGTAAAAGAGTCAATATGCCTAGAGTCGAAAAGGCATTATTGGGAAGTATAGGAGTCTTTATTGGGATGATGTCATGGTTGGGTTGCAGGTCATAGTGTGATTGGGTGTTCGGTCAAAATCATTGTAAATCATGTTGTACCATGATTTGTTGTCCCTATTACGGAAATCCACACTCTTGTCTCATTTCATTCATTATAGGGTGGCAAGGAGGTGCTAGGGCGAGTTGCGGCTCGCTAGGGTGTTGGGGCATCCATTCAGTTGATTTCTGAACAAACCAGGGCGTCAGGGCATCCTTCCACTGGGAGCTAGAGAAGAAAGCTTTTTCTAGAATTCTAGGAAGTTGTTGCTTTCATTTTAGTTGGCGCTGAAGATTAAAGAATTTATTAGAAAAGTGTTTGGTGGTTTTTGACCCAGAGGGGGTTTTCCACCTAAAATTCTTGTGTCTATTGTGTTCTTTTATTTACTGTTATTACTGCGTAAACATTAATAATAATTGAAGATTAACTAATGCTATGAAAACATCTAAAAATGATAATTTTTAAGGAATATTGATTCACCCCGCTCTCAGTATTTCCAACGATTTTTAATGCCTCTAGAATTAAGAGTCTAAGGGTCTTAAACTTCGAAATAAAAATATTCAATGTAATTGAAATCATCACTATTCTAAATTATAACCTTAGTTTCATGTAGGTGGTCTCATATCTAGTTGGTTAACCAAACATTGTTTCCAGATTCTTCTGAGCTGCATCCAAACTATCGATTCCTTGAAAATAAAATTTGCAAGCCATTAGAGATTGGCATCCCAATGGCTCTGTGTTGAATTATTTTTGCAGTCCCAATTGGAAATTACTTTTGAAATCACTCATAGTCAAATTTGTGTAACCAAGTAGACCTAATAAATTATCTTTCTCAATAGATCCCCTTCCAAGAGAAACAATTTTTGGTAGAATTTGTCTTTATGATGAAGCTTCTTTTGGAAGGTTTTCCATTTAATGAGGTACACTTTAATGGTTCTAGAACAAATAATTCTCTCTCTTGTGGTTGTTGATGCACAAAAAGAGATTTGTACAGAATCACCTTAAACCTCGTAAAGCTAAATGAAGTTGGCAAGATTATCACCCTCGGTTTTAACCATTGATAGAATGAAAAGAGATCTCGTGAGAAATCCTATTTCAAGGACAAATGTTTTAATTTTTTTCTGTTGTTTTAAAATATGTACAAAGGAAAACAATAAAAATTATGATGTCATCTAATATAATATAATATATAAACAAATAAAATAATTATACAAGAAATTAACAAAATATTAATCAAAAAACAAAATTGCAACTGATTAAATATTCAATATATATATTCAAAAATATAAAATGATTGAAACAAGAACTAAAACTGGTTTTCAAAGGGCACATTATAAATAGATTAGTGTACCCAAACCCAATGGTGGAGCTATTTCTATGCTACGATTCTACCTCACCGCGAAATTTCTCCTCCCATTTGTTTGATGCATGCATGTTATTTCCCACCTTACTCATGCTCATTAGGAAAGCAATGTAGATTCTCCTTCTTTATTGATTACTAAGCAAGAAAAAAGAAAGGCATACCTATAGTAGAAATAAATAATATACCATGTCCCTCTTTTCAAAACTATAAGAGAAAATAAATGAAACAATGTTTTACGGACAAATCTCAACCTGCGGACAAGACAGATCTCCCTAGGCTTGGAAACCAAGCCTATAAACAAACAGGCAAATACTTAAAATATTCCCTAATTTATGACTGAAACACAAATGTAAAAATGATATAAAGCATGTACCTTATTCGAAAATGCCTGATGACAATCCTCATAGCTCTCCTTTGTAGCCTTCAACCTTTATCCATTAATGCTCTAAGAGGAGACCTGCAAAGGAAAATCCAAACAAGAGATCAAAGAATAAAATAAAATAAAGATTCAATCATAGATCGTGTAAAATATCAAGGAGCCTTACAATAAACATTTTAACATATGCATATGGGAAATTAATAAGTATTTATATTAATGATAAAGAGAGGGAAGATTACAACCAAGTGCCTTGATTTCATAAGCCTCCACTCCAAATATCTCCAATCCTCATTTGCACAACAAGCCTTCAATATCAATTGGACGGCGTAAGGACACTTCAAAAGCCAACCCCATCTTCATTTATTAGCACTGTATTTATAGGAGAAGAGAGGAAGTTGGAGATCCATTTTCCATGGGATAAGATCCACAAAAATGGGGAATAGATTCCATAATGAGTGGGATTAGATCCATCAATCCTGGGATGATGCCCAAATAGGTAGGAGCTCGAGTTTAGGTAGTTGAGATAAGATTCCTCAAAAAGAGTTCTAGACTTTACTTTTTATTTGTATCCACTTAGAAATGTTGTTGATCATTTTAGTGGAGACTAATGCAACACACTGCACAAGTGAAAATGAGTTAACCTGCGATGTCGCAATTTTTTCATAGGTGAAGTGTTACGCTGCTTTAAATTAGGGTTTTAAGCAATGTAATCCAGGATTCTTGTGCTTCTCGGAATGTTTTTTGCGCAGTATTATAGGGGATTTCCGAGAAGGGTTTATCGAATAGCGAGAGATCTGGTTTTCGATCATTTTCCTAATGGTAACAAAATGACGTGTAATAAATTCCCCCCTAAAGCGCAAAGCTAGAGACCATGTATGAGTACTAAAGTGCTTTATTATGTGAAATTTCATATTAGAGATCAATGGTTGGAGACCTGAAAATAAACAATTAAGTGTTACATTACAATATAATCATAAAATCATCTCTGAGGTAGGCATTCCCATACTCAATATAGCATATCAACTCTAGACCTAAGTATGGAAATGTGAAAAGATCCATCTCAACAAATCAAAGTCATGGCCACCAGACATACATCATGGATCCATGCTTGATTAGACTCAATATGAATGTAGCCATGATCAATGTGAATTTGTACATCAGTCATGAAAAATCCATGTAGCCTGGATGGATGAAACTAGATCGAGGGTCTTCGTCACTACCACTCAATAGTATGAGTCTAACCATGTGAATGAACGTGTCGAAGTCGAACATGGCATACACCATATTATCACTAGTCAATGATGTAAATCATTAATAGATGAAAGAGAAACCACCAATAATATAAATGTCTCTCAAGGTACACTAGTACAATATACAATGTGTGAATGAATGATCTGCAGTCGAAGACTCATAGAATCTTTCAATTGAAGGCAAATGATGTGAACCTCTTGTTGAAATAGAGGAGACCTACCATTGAGGCATGCAAGTTCCAATGCACTAAAGGGAGTTTCTAAGTCATATTCCTAGATAATGTGTTGAAGTCGATAGGAAGTGACCCGTCGCAGGATGGTCTTGATGTATCCCCCATCAACGACATGAAACTAGTATCAATATTTTGAGTAGGACAAATAAATTAATTCAATATTAACTTAGGGATGGTTGACGCAAAAGAGGACTGTAAGTACTACAAAAGATTTTAACTAAGGTTGAACTTCTCTTTGAACATATTGGCAACACTATACGGAATCGGAAACACTAACTTAATAAGGGATCAAAAACCAATATGAAGTCTTTTAAGGAGGTGTGATCAACAAATAGGTAAATGTTTTCCCATTCCAATCAGACATGAAAGTGAAATATTGTCATGTACAAGAGTGACTTACTGCCAAATACTAACTCTATACATTGTTTTCCCAATTTTTCTCCACCACTTCAACCAGGTACCTCTTTATTTTATGCAAGCTTGAGGAGGATAACATATGCTTGTAGTATAGGTTCAACCTTCGGATATGTTCTTCGAAGTATTTTTAATGAACCCTGGTAAGTAGTGGTTCGGTCTCATCATGATTGATGAGTCCTACATTGTTTACATTTTACAAGTCAAGTGAAGGACACTCAATTTCCTTTTCAAATTTAGAGAGTTTTAAAAAGAAATTAAAAGGAAACTCCATAAGGTTATTTTTTGGAAATTTTGTCTCTCGAGCCTGAAAAAGTGTAAAATAATACGAGGGAGAACTCTTTTAGTCATGATTGACTAAAGTATACGTTTTTCGTACATAGTATATGCAGTCCGTAAAAGAGGTAAACTTATACTAGGTGGATGTTTTCTCATGTGATTTTATGAGAAACAAAGAAACAAGTTTACTCGGAAATATTTTCATATTTTGAGAGTCTAAAAAAAGCTTAAAGAGGACTCTAGCAGGTTCCTTTTCCTTTCATTTTTAACGAGCTCGAAAAACAATAGAATTATACTCAGTAATTTGTTTTCATGTATTTACGAGCACGAGAAGGAACAAAGAATAAGCTGGAGATAAGTTTAATTTTTACACAAGCTTGAAATAGAGAAAAAGTCTGTCTAAGATAGGTTTCATTTTTACACAAGCTTGAAACAAAAAAAAAAAACCTATGCTAGAGTTAGGTTTCATTTTCACACAAACTTGAAACGAAAAAAACTATGCTCACCGTACCTTGTTTCATTTTTAACGAGCTTGACACAGGAAAATAACTATGCTCACCGCACCTTGTTTCATTTTTAACAAGATTGACACAAGAAAATAAATATTCTCACCACATCTTGCTGCATTTTTAACGAGATTCACACAAGAAAATAAATATGCTCATGGAACCTTGTTTCATTTTTTAACGAGATTGACACAAGAAGAGGAACTATGCTCATAAAGATCATTTCATTTTTTAACAAGCTTGGCATGGGAAAGGAACCATGCTCTCAAAACCTTTTTCCATTTTTTAACGAGCTTGACACAAGAAAAGAAACTATGCTCAAGGGACCTTGTCATGGATTCCAAAAGGACAATGCTCTGGAAGGAATACATTCCAAGGTACACACCTCGATCATGGCTTCCAATAGATCTTCATCATATGGAATAACAATTCCCTAGAAGGAATACATGTCAAGGGACTCAATAGGAGTAGGAAGATCAAGCTCCAATGTCCTCATTGAAGGATTTATCATATCATTTACCAGATCTAAGTCAACAAAAGTTGAGCATACAGCGAGAGGCTCATTTTCATCGGTAAGTGAAGGCATGGAAAAAGTTGCCACATAATTAACCTATGGTGGGGTGGATACCATTTGCATATAAGGAACATGTTGAAATATCGCAACAAGAATATTCCAATTTAATTTCTACTTGAATTAAATTGTTAATTAAAATTGAATTTAGTCTTAACAGCTATTTGGAAATAATTAATTTATTTATTTTAAATTAATTAGTTGGATAAATTCAAGTTAAAAGTCTTTTTGAAGTCATGCAAGAGTTATCCCTTAAATTAAGGAGAAAATATTAAGTTATATTTGAGTTGTAATTAGTTAACTCAGTTTACCGAGTTAAGCCTAGTTAAATTAGTTCCAAACTGTTTGAGGAACTAATAGTGAGTTAACAGTCAGTTAATGCATTAATGCACTCAACTAGTGCTACTCCAGTTAACTGAATATTCCCTCATCATAAACTCATGCATGTCTATTCTGAGAAAGATCCAGTTGAGATTAACGTGAATGACAGTGTACTATCAACTGCATGTGTTTTTTCATGGAGAAAACTCATGCATGTGGTCAAGGATTTATCCTTGAGGATTGCACAGTTTTGGAGGATGAGTTTTCCACTTGGTAATGAAGAATCATCCACAAGGAACAATGCAAGGAAATAGGAGCTTGGAGAGCTGAGAGGAAGGTTGGAGAGAAGCCAAGATTTCCTGTGAGCATCTGTGAGTATTTTACTGAGAGAAGGCTAGTTGTGAGAGCTAAGGCTTTGTATAATTCCTATGTATTTCCACCATGTATGATAATACAATAATGTGGGGTTTTTAGCTAAGGCTTTCCCCAAAGTATTTTCATGTGTATTGTGCCATTGATTCTTCTTCTTTTGGTTATATTGTTCAGCTCGATCTTTAAGATTCGGCAAATTGATAGTAGAAGTTGGTTATAGTATTCTACTTTGATTTATATTGCATTATCGGGTTAACCTACACAGATTTTCTACATGGTATAAGAGCTGGATTTGTAGAAATTCTCTACATGGTATCAGAGCTAGATTTGTAGTAATTCTCTACATGGTATCAGAGCTGTGAACAATATACTGAGAAGAGAATTCGAAGTTTTAAGTTCAAGGTTCCAGGTGCAAATCGAATCCATATTATACTTCAAGGTTGGCCAATGGCATTCTATGGCTTGAGACTCGAGTATGCCTTGGAAGGTAGCTCAAATTACGTAGCATGGAAAGATAGAATGGAGGTTGTATTAGAAAAAATGGCTTGAAGGAATTCATTGATCAAGAAATCCCAAAGCCAGCTTCAACTAATGCACAGGAGTTGGCTGAGTGGAAGAAGTGTGTGGCGAAGGTGAGACAGATCATCCTTGAGGGAGTTCGAGACCATATTTTCTCGAGTCTCCATGGGAAGAATACTCCATTTTCAATGTGGAAGACATTGAAGGACCTCTACCAAAACAGTAGCGGCCAGAGTAAATTAGCGCTCAAGGATAAGCTTTGAAGAATCAAGATGGGGAAGGGAAATACTATTTCCACATATCTGAACAAGCTCACCACCTGCAAAGATGAGCTTGGCAACGTGGGAATAACTATTGTTGATGATGATATGGTAAGCCTCGCTCTCCTTGGCCTTCCAAAGAGTTGGAATAACTACCAGGACTCTGTGAATGGAAGGGCGAAATTGTCGGATTGGGAACAACTGTGGTCGGATCTTATGCAAGAGGAGATCAGGAAAAACACACGAGATGGTTCTTCATCCAAGAATGATGATGAAGAAAATATGGCCTTATCAAGTAAGGCAAGGAAAGGGAAGGGGAAGGCTTCCCATTCCAAATCGAATTCTTCTCATGGAGGGAAGAAGGGTGACATTTCTAAAGTAAAATGCTTTAATTGTCACAAGATGGGACATTATGTGACTAATTGCCCATCGAAGAAGTCTAAGAAGGGATCCTCGGAAGGATTGGAAGGTGAGGCATTAGCCTCTCAATTCAAAATAAACTTTACCCTCATCGCATGCATGGTGTCATCGATGATGGGTTGTGTATGGTATCTTGACAGTGGAGCCTCATTCCACATGACCGGTGATAAAAATTTATTCAGTGCCTTGGAGGAGAAAGACCTCAAGATGTTCATAGAGATGGGTGACGACGGAAGGTATAGTGTTTCAGGAGTGGGCATGGTTGCTTTTCAGAGGGAGCATGGAGCTCCTCTCACCTTGACAGATGTGATGTATGT